>JAQLOL010000014.1:7536092-7555139 GCA_029783665.1 Naso thynnoides
AAGTCATGACTTCGCCCTGATGCTTTCTGGCAGAAGAAGATGTTTTCATGTTCTTAGCACTTTCTGAGAGCAGAGGCGCCTCTGGCTCTGGTCCTGGATCAGCACAATGTGGAATTTGAGTTTTCAGTGCATCATCTAATCCATGTTGCGTTGCAGTCATTTAACGCTAATACACTAAGATGCTGATCCTCCATGTGCTTTTTATTCACTGCCAGTAAGCAGTATATAAATTTGTTCTCTCTTAAATGAACATTAACTTGTATGTATATTTGCATGGGTATGATTACAACTGTCAGTCCAAATTATGGTCAAAATAACTTCACTCAACTGAAACTTCCTTTTCTGTCACTGCCCTGGAAGTTGTATATATATGTACTCTGAGGAGAGATACAAATGTGATAAATTGACACCATGATACTTACAGAGGTGTAAGTGAGATGCTGTGCTCCCCTCTGAGTAGCTTTTAACTACCCTCTGTTGGCCTGAATGTGTCATTACACAGCAGTCTGTCAACCTTCAGGTGCGGCACCGCAACTCAAGAGCTTCATCATGTCAGATGATGAATCATCTCCTCGCAGGTTCTATCAGCTTCCCTCACATTTGTTTAGATCAACTTTTGTCAGATGAATGAGTGTGTCTATGCTCGCTTTGTTTTGAATGGCTGTGAAGGCAAGAGAAAAAAAAGGGAAGTGTAGATTGCTATTTGTCTTAGTTGACATACCTCGAATGTCACTGCGATCAATAATGAAAGTGAGGAGTGACAAGTCAGATGGAAGCCTCAGATGAGAGTTTGTCAGTGAAAAGAAAAACACTCTTCAAACAAGAGAAAAGTGGGGCTTTTAGAGCTCGGAAGCTTTGTCACTTTTTAGAGCAAATGGGGCACTTTGTCACCAACAGTATCTGAGAGCGCGCGTGTGTGTGAGAATGTGTGTGATTCACTGATTTTCTGTCTATCTATCGCCTGCAGCTTCCCAGGCTCTTTGTGAGCAAGAGGCTGAGTGACTTTGTAGTCAAGGATTCTTTAATGCCTCCCCGTGTCACTGAGTTTTTTTGTGCTTGTACATCAATAAATGTGTATATATCTTGTGTGTGTGTGTGTGTGTGTGTGTGTGCATTAGTGTGTTGTTTAACCAGATTTTTGCCTTTCTTGCAGGTGTATGTGCCGAGGCGGTATGCCCCGGGGAATAGTGCTGACAGTGCACTAGGAGTCTGAACCTTGTCAGTATTAGTGGCTGAGGAGGAGAGGTACCCTGCCGCACCGTGCCAAGCTGTGCCATCCTGTGCCGTGCTGTGTTTGACACCATGTCCCTGACTGACAAGCACAAAGTGAAGAGGCAGCGGCTGGACCGGATATGTGAAGGTAAAGTTATATGCATTTGTCTTTTTCTGTCACACTTGTTTTCTCTGTACTTTCCTGACAGTGCTGCAGTTCTAAGTGCCTTTTTTTCGATTCAAGCAGGCACGGCTGCAGAGTTAATAGCATCATATTTACAATCCCTGTTGTGGATTTCGCAGTGAATTAAACTTGCTCTGAGTGTGTGATATTGATGCTTTGTGTTTCGAGCCCCAGTGCATCGAATCAAGCACTCTCTCCGCTGTAAAATGTCTGATAAACTGCAGGATTGTTACTATGAATAAGAGGCAGCCATTGTGTTTGTTGATGCATTATGTCTGTTTGAATTTCAAACACATTCAATCTGTTTTGTTCCCAAAGATGGAGAAATAATTCAGTAAATAATCATTATTTCGATTATTATTATTGCTCACATTTGTGCAGTGATCCAATAAGCACTGGTTTGCAGAAATCAAGCGTTAAACTAAGCTAATTTAAAACATCTTTAGACTTCTGCATCATATATTACCATTGTTTCAAATGCATTGTTTTTAATGTGAAGAAGGTCTTTAACTCCATGTGGATATGTAGTGATGTAAAGGGCCACACCAGTGTTACTGCATGTCATTGTTCTTTGTCAACACTGGTCTCACAGGTTACATAAACTCCACCCATTTTTTCCAAAATAGCTTTATCTGTGAGATATCATGTTTGTTTTCATTTTGTTCGTATTCAATAAACGTTACAGAAAGTAGCTTAAAATGTGTGACAGCGTTAGTTAAAAAGACCGTCTGTGTAAAAATCCTTCTTCACGCCAATGTTTGAGCTAGGAAGGCAGCACTTGTAGGCAACTATTTTTCCAAGCGTAATAACTTTTGTAGCAATGGCTCCCAGCTCTTCTCTCTCTCTCTCTCTCTCTCTCTCTCTCTCTCTCTCTCTCTCTCAATTCACCCTTCTCTCTCTCTCTCTCTCTCTCAATTCACCCTTCTCGTCAGAAGGGTGAATTACCTATACCTAGCAGTGGCATGGCAGTGAATGGGGTTTAAAAATGCAGTCTGAGATCTTCTAAAGAATACACATGGACGAATTTTAAGAACAGCATTTGCAGAAGATAGAGGCAATTCCTTCTGGTGGTGAGAAATCAAAAATAGACTGGTGTGGTCCTTTAAAAGACAAACTGTTTAGCCCAGTTTCAGCCTAGACGACTTTGTGTATTTTGACTTGCAAATCACCATAATCATGCTCAGTGTTTGCAAGAGAAATCCTTAGTAGACTTCCTTTTATTTCTGTTTTTCTCACTGACACTGTTTCAGAGTTAAATGTCCCCTGGCCAGCTATCCTTATTGTTATTAGCACAACCCTAAGACCTATCGGTGATCAATACCCATTGATTGCTATAATTTCCTCCTGGCACAGAGTACATGTCAAATACTACAGTAACCAGTGTATAAATGTCGACCTCAGCAAACAGTCATCTGGCGGATGTAAATGAGATTATTGCTTTGCTGTGGCCTCTCTGTGAGCCGCTGTTTGTTTGTGTAGGAGTGTCTGTTGTGTGACTTATGGAGAATCTCTAAACATCTGAACTGGAGTTAGATTACCGCAGGGGATTGAACGGTTTCTACCCCGTCACGGCTGTTTGGAGCAGCCAATTTTACACCGTAAACTGCGGTGATTATTAGGCTTTAGGTTGTGGATTAGAGAGCAGTCGTGTTGTATTGAAGGGCCTGAACATAGAATCGGAGCCCCCTGCCGTGCTCATAGCTACAAAGTCGTCCTCGGCAACAAGGAATATGAGCCTTTGTGTGGGTGTATAAACTGTGTCTGAAGCCTTGTGGATGTGCATTTTTAAACCCACTTGTTTGACTTTGCCCAGCATGCATGTATGTGTGTGTGCGTGCGTGTGTGTCTGTCAGACTGTGTCCTGAGGTAAAATCATCTCCTCTCTGCTGTCTGGGTCCCCAAGAGGCTTGTTAAGCTGCTGGGCCCTCCTGGAGCCAGCACAGGGAGAGGCAGACATGACTGCAGTGCTGGAAAATGAAGCTAGACGCACCATTACCCCCAGTGCCAGCATATTTGTTTTGCAGCATGATGTAAGCACCTCAGCGTTTCGTGCACGTGAGATGAAGGACATATGCTGTGCATCATGTGAAAGCCTGTAGTTAGGCCTAAGAATCTAGTTTTCAGTCCTGTCACTGCTGTACAAAGCAGGTTATGTTGAATATTTGATGCAAAGTCATATAGTGCATTGGAAGAACAAGCTACAAGACAAATGTTAATATCAGTATAAAAAGAAACGGCCTAGTGACTCTTTCCTCAGCTTCTATTTTTCCCCACAGTTTCTTAACTTTGTGCTTGTATCTTCTACAAATTTCATCTCCCTGCATGACATTATAACTCGTATTTCAAACTTAATTTTCACTCTGAGGACTATATAATCAAATTGTAGAATTCTTAAATCTGTTAGAATTTATTTTATTCTTAGAAATAAGAAAATGTCAGGCAATTTAGTCTAAAATCAACCTTTAAAAATCTCAAAATATAAAAATCTGTGTAATGGAGACTGTGACTCCTCAGGTATTATAGACTCCCTGTCATCCCCCAAAAAATGCAGGAGAGATGTTCCCAATATCAGCATTGGTCACATGTACGCTGAGAGTTGGATGAGAATATTGAAACAACTTTCATATCTTAATGCTTAATATGTGGCTACCGCTGGCAGCTGTATAGCGTAGCTTAGCACAAAGATTTGAAGCATTTAGCCAAGCTCTGTCCAAAGCCCATTAAAACTCATGGCCTTTTTGTTGGCCAGGACCAGTCGCCAGGCAACCAGCAGAGACTCCAGAAAGTTACTGGTGCTGGCAAGAACTATTCAGTTGCATAACCCCTGCGAAATGCTTAATTGTCATTTTTACTTTTTATGTTTTAAATAAACGGGGTTAGTGAGCTTTTGAGGTATTAGCTAACACAGGTCATTAAACAGTGTGAGGCTAACTGTTTTCCCCATCTAACATGTCATTATGCTAACTAAGCTAGTTAGCCAGCAGAGGAAGAGACACACAGGAAGCAGAGGTTCGGCGAAGCACTGCGATGGATCAAGTTTTGCTTTAGTGGTCACATGGCTGTTAAAACCAGAAGCACATTTCTGTGCATTGTCAGCAAGCAATTCTGCTTCTCCCTAATTGCGCAGAGAGCTGCACCTCATATTAACCTTATTAACGTAAATTTTTTATGTGTTTCTGGAAGAATGTCGTTAAAAGGACGATTGCATTTTGTGTGATGGTCTGCGAGGAGAGACTCTTTTCTCTGAGCTTATTAGCCTGACAGACACGATGCACATTAAATTATTTATCAAATTTGGATCATTTATATCATCTTCAATTCAGAATTTCTATAAATTGAATATATTATGTATTATTAGAAGTGCAACGAACAGAACAGATGCCAAGACTGTTAACTGCAGATCGCGAGCTGGCTGCAAGCACCACAGAGAAGTAAGCAGGCGGTGCTTCGTGGCCCTTCAGCCTTCTGTTTGTTTCCACTGTTACAGTGCAGACGTGTGAGTTGTATCAATATACCCATTAAACTCTTGGCAAGACAGCAAATAAGCCTTTTTCCTTAAATGCAAAACTTGTACTTGATAAAATGTTTAATTTAAAAAGGCATGATTATGATGTATATAGGAGACCGCTGAAAGTCGATGAAAGATCGTTTTGAGTAAACAAATCATAAAAACAGTCATATCTCACATCACAGGTGCATCGTTCATTGGTAGAAATCCTTCCTGATTAGAGTTGCAGTCCTCATCCAGCTGTTGCATGCGTGTGAATCCGACAGCTGAGGTAGTTAGTCATTCCTGAGGGAACAACAGTTAGTCTGCTCTGCTGGGCACGAGCTCAAAGCCCACAGGAGACGCACAGAGAGACGGTAACAGGTGTTGCTGTGATGCATGCGGAGCGAGCTCGTGGTGAGCGTACCTACAGACGCTCTTCCTCACACACACACACACACGCACGCATGCAATCCCGTACAATTACACTCACACACGCTCACAGACACACACACGAGCTCTCCAGATGGCCATCATACAGGATCAGTGAATCAGTCCTCTGGCGGCCATTGTGAGGGCGTAAAGAAAAAAAAACAGCTTGTGATTTGTGATTTGTGCATGAGCCAATGACCAGGCAAAGTTGTCCCGCTGATTGCATGTAGCGGCGTGATAAGGCTGCCATGGCGATTGTCTCCACGCGAGGAGAAAACACACATGAAGCGAGGCTCTGCTTTTTGTCTCACACACAGGTAAAAATCCTCGCAGGGCTTATTTGGTTGCTGTTGGGAGTAACTCATCTTAATCCAGGTTCACACTTCAACCGGGGCCACAGTTGGCAAACAGATACAGAGCAGATGAAGCCGTGATTCGTGCTGTCTCCCCTCAATCTCTTTCAAGCGAAAATCTGGAGCGTAATCTTTCAGAAACGTCTGCTGAGACCACGCTCTCTCTGCTCCGTCCAAAAGAGCTTTCGCCTTTGTTTCTATTGTTTTCCCCCACACTAAAAAAAAACAACTCTTGTCGTCCAGCACAGTTTCCAACACCCTGCAAGGTGTAAATCATATATTTTTTTAATTGTATAACATTGCCCTAGTTGTTCATTCTGGCTTTTATACATTGGCATTTATGGCGGTGGGATGAGAAATGCAATATCTAAGAAAACCCGGTGGGTAGATGACAAGGCTGATTAAGCCATTTAAGTCCTTGATATGTATTTAGCATAATCTGGCCTGTCTGCAAATAAGGTGGCAGGGAGCTGGTTGCGACTGTTTTCATCAAAAGCTGCTAGTTAGCTCAATCAAAGCAGCTGCTGGTAAGCATCGGCTTTAATTCAGCGTTAGTGTAGCGGGTGGAGAGGAGCTTTCTCTCTCTCTCCCACTCTTTCCCCGATTTCTCTCTCAAGGGTGAAGAGATTCATTTCTGTCGTCTGAAGAGATGAGGAGTGATCCGTCGTGGCCCGTGTTCCTCCCAGCCTCAGGTCCTTTCATGTTCTCAGCTCAATTTGAGCTGAAACAATGTTTATCATTCTGCAGCGACTGGGCCTAGTGGCTGGGAGGGAGGACGGCTGCTTTTTTTTTTTTTGCTAAGATTGTTGTTTTGCTCATAGACTGCAACTCTGTTCCCCCTCTGGGTTGGATTAGAGACACTCTGATCTAATCAGATAATGTTTTAATCAACATCTGCATTTTATTCATGTTGTGTTACATGATGACACTTTATCGTTGCATAATTAGAGTATGATTTATCCATTTTCATTGCTAAACAAAACACAAAGCTCGCTCTGTATCCTTTTGTTCCACTAGTGATGATCATATTTGCTTGTCACCGGTATAGAGTGGAGGCATTTGAAGTTATGTTGTAACTTAAGAAACTGAAAGTTGCATGGAGTTATGCCCGTTTCAGATAAATGGTGTGATCTTATTTTGATTAACTGACTGTAAATCTAAAAATTAGATTAGCTGATAGACAATCCACATGAGCTTACTCGGTCAAAATTGGGAAAAAATGAGAACATAACAGATTGGAAAAAATCTCGTGTTTCCAGAGACATTAGATGAGAGGAGGCAAATCGTCTTTTGAACAGAAAACTCAATAACCCCAGAGAAGATGTTTATATGACTCATTTCCCACTCTTTCTTCCCAAATGCCAATCGTTGGCTACACAAAAGTTGAACCAGGAACTTATCTAGCAATTCGTGTTGACTTTGTGGATTGTGCTGTAAAAAAAAACAAAACGCGTCATTGTGAGAAAAAAGGCATTTTAAAACCTCATTTTGGGGAAAGTCACCAACTTTTTAATTAGTTTTTATCAAATCTGACTGCAGTTCTATATGTAAGGTTTGGGACAGGATCCAATTTTTGATAACTGAAAACCTTCCCCAAATTTTACCCCGGTGTATCGGTGTTATCGTTTGATTGAAAAGGACATTTTGTGGCTTGGAGGGTGTCGCCAATTAGCTGCTATTCATTCCCTGCCACAAGGCGGCTGCACTGCACTTCAAATGTGATTCCCACAGCAACAAAAATAAAATTCGCAATTATGATCGCTTCTAAATAGTTATGCTACTCTTTATTTACAGGTTAATTAACAAATTACATGTCTTACATAAAGGCCTGTCATCACTTTTATATCATCTTCAACCACAAACACTCTTAATGCACATTGGGCAGCATTTTTAATGACATTACAGCAAGGACGGTGATGAACCGACACTGTTGCTAATTCTAAATACCCTCATATACCTTATTATCAATTACTGCCCTGCTAAACCCTACTATGCATGCAGTTTTCATGTCCTGTTAACCATTAAAGTGAAGTTACTGCTTCTCCTCATTCATTTGGATAGAGGCCTGTCTTGTTCTCCCTGAATAACTGCTCACAGGTGGTTCAAAGATGGCTGCTGAGTGACGAGACTTCCCTTGAGAGATTACAACATGATATCCAATAGAGATGTGCTTTGTGGTCTTTCATTCACCAAGTCATCGTTTGATGAACACTGTGTCACATACAAATCAGATGTGCATTCTTTTGCAATTGCCACTCGCTCTCTTGGTTGTTTTTGTACCTTGAGCAAGTGAGAGGTCAATTAAAGTTCTGTGCTGCTCATGTTTAAATAAAAGCTGCACACCTTGAATCTTTTTGAGTACCCGCTGCAGTGCACCTGTAGCATTGAGTATTACTGTCAAGTGTGACACTGAGCTCTCATCCAGAACTCTTATTTTATCTGGTTATGATTTATTAATCTAAAAATTCTGAAAAGAGTTGCACATTTTTGACTTAATGTAATGTTGGTCTTAAATGAGGATCTTGCACAGCTGCTTGGGCTAAATCAGCATTCAACACTGACGATAAGGTACTTGTGATAAAAAAAAAAAGGATAATAGTCTCCAGATTTTTAAAATAAAAGGTGTGAGAGGAAATGCTGACATTTAATAGCAATTCCTTCATACGGGAGGTTAACATACCTTTAAATTTGATTTAATTTGAGTTTAGTATGTATACACATTTACTCTCTCCATCTCTGCTTCTCATGACAGCTGAGTAAAGTATTCTTTCGTTTAACTCGGCTCCTTTTTTTTTTTACTCAGTGATGTGGAGGCAAATTACATTTTCTGTTCCATCCTTTTTTCTCTCTCTCACTCTCCTTCCCGCCCTCTTCTCTCACTCAGCTGCACACTCCTCGTCTCTCCAAAAAGCAAGCGGGCTGTCGTCTCTCCCTTCTGTCTGCCCCATCTGTGATGCAGTATGGGCCACTGGCTTGGTAGTGATCGGCAGGCGGAGCACGGGGCCGCGCGCGAGGCAAAAGAGGGAACAAACCGCCTAAATGGAAACTAAACTTTAATCAGTTGCCTCACCAAGTTTACCAGAGGTCTCGCCTTGCTGATGAAAGGTTTGCAGTAGCGGCTCGCGCTCTGCCCCATGTACCTCCCACCCATACAAATGTGTTACATGCTGTGTCATAGATGCGAGGCGGTAAAGAGGCGGAGGACAGCGTCTTGATAACACAGCACATGAGAACCCTGAAAGCCATCAGAGCAGAATTGGTACCATGTGTTTTTCTTTCCTCGTCGCCCCTCCTTCGCCCCTGTTGTATTAGAGCGAGCAAAGGCCCAGAGGCTCGTTAAAACTTTAATATACTGTACAATCACAGTAATTGAGTACAATTTTCAAGTTCTTCCTGTCATGGTTTTAATTTATGAAGTCCCTATGAAAGTTTAATGGATCAGCAGTTGTAGAGTTGCAGCTATCTAAATCATTCTGCAGCTATCTCCCTGTGCTGCCTGCCAAGTCCTGCCGTTAGCGTCCTGTGCCCTAGAAAGATGGCCAGATTGCTCCAAAGGCATGACTGTTGCTGGACGTCTGTTCAACACATTGTACCTAGAGGTCTTTCACAGAGCTGTACGATTGGCTGTGAGCTAGCAGGCCGAGTTTTTGGCATCAACTCTGATGCTGTTCACCAAATATCCACTGTGTAAGTTAGGGGATTCTTTTCTTCTATTGTATTATTCATGCTAGCAACTACAGAGTCCCTGTTGCTTGATGAATGTAATATAGCATGCTCATTTAATTATGGAGCTGCTCTCATGAGAGGCATATCAGAGAATGTAGACAAGATGAATATGTTAGCACAGCTTCTCTCGCTTATGAATTCTGGGAAATGCAGAAATTTGCATGGCAGGAGATATGATATATTCCATATCCTTGTTTTGGTTTTAGCAACACCAGCCTGACCGTAGTTGAGATGTTTATTATTGTTATTAATATTTTGTCAGGAAGCGGGGAATCTGAGTGACACACAGCCCTGGAAGGGGCTTATTAAAAGAAGTTATTGTCTGCGATCGCCGTAGAGAGATACAACACAGTGATTAATGGTGTGTTTTACAGCTGACAAAAAAGTGCACGGAGACTCAGACCTGGGAGGACAGCGCTGAGAAATCACTGCAAGAAAATTGCAAGGTATACTTTACCTCTAATGAAAGAAACCATCCGTCACATGTGCATTATCCTTGACTGCTAAGGGCCATAAGGGAATAGAAACTGCTCTGATTTGTTTCTGTTTTGACCCACTTAACGTTCTCAAATTAGGATGTTCCATAATGAGACAATCCAATATTTGTTGTTGATATTATATCATGATTGCATCACTTAAGCTTTAAAATGTAAACAGGCTTGTTATAGCATCTCCCTCAGTACCTTGACGGGTAGGGGGCAACATAAAGAGACACAGCACTGTTGCAGTATCTTGTCAGTCTTAAACAGTAATAAATTTAGCCCGTCTCAGTCACGCTGTCTCTGTGTCTCAGCTTCAGGAGCATCCAGATGATGTCCCTGGCGACTAGCTGCAAAAACTCTTTTTTTAAACCCTTGTTGTCTCTTTCAAACAGAAATAAAGCACAGAGCAGAAACAGGCTCATAGCCATCTAGTTTTCACAGTCCAGTGCAATCCAATCATATCCCGTCCCCTCCTGCATTGTCCTATCCCACACCGTCTGTCTTAGAGTTGAAGTCAAAGCTGGCAGTCCACTAGCTTATCAGTTTTTTTTTTCCTGTCACACACTTATCAAAGCTCCCTTTTCTTCTCTTCCTGCCACTGTTTCTTTGTTTACATTTCTCTTGTCACAGCAAGTAAACATCAGCGGTTATCTCTCTGATGCCAGCATCTCAGATAAGCCACCTTTGCTCTGCAGTTCATGTGGTGTTTGTAGTAGTAAAGAGCAAGATCTGTGAGGGGAAATATGATTCGATTGGTAAAGGTGCAGTCCATGCAGATTCATTTTGTGACCAACATATCAGTATGGCAGTATTTAAAGACACTTCTCAAGGCCATGATTTTTTTTTTGTTGTTACTCTTGAATCATACTGATTTGAAATGATAAGTTGAATTATGTATTAGATAATGTAAAGTAAGTCTTTAGATAAGAAATGCAAAGTAAATCTTCAAACAAGTAATTTAAAAATATCAATTTAGGCTTGCGGAGAGAAGTGGTGTGCAATTCTTGCTATTTTCTGATGGGTTTTAAACAATTAATTAATCGTTCTTTTTACCCAACATTGTCACACATTTTCAGGCACTCTTTGTAACGTTTGTTGAGTATAGACAAAATGTTAACAAACACGATATCTCCCAGATAAGGCTATTTTGGGAAAAATGTGTGCAGTTTATGTGACCTATGTGGCCGGTGTTGACAAAGGACTATTACATGTAATAACACTGGTATGGTCCTTTTAGGTCTGTTTTTGAACCTGTTTGCTTGCATGCATTTGTCTCTGTGGTTATGTGTGCATTCACATCTGTAAATCTGTAGTTGCTCAGGAGAGGCTGTACATTCTCAGTGCTTCGAGTGGAACATCTTTTGACCTCCTTCTAGTAGCCATCAGATTAAATCTGACCCTCAGTAGTACTTGTATGTCCAGCCTTTGCAGCCACCCCCTCCCCCTCTCTCTAGGGACACACTATGGCAAGCATATCAGTCCCCAGCCTCTCCGGTCCCTCTGGTAAGTTCCATTCATGCCCAGAGGGATGCCGGCTGTGGGCCATCGAAGGTGTTAGTAGTAACCACTAAGCACCGTAAACGCTATAGCTTTGCGGTCTGTGAACACATCCAAGGGCCTCAGCAGCATGCTGGCTGTGTATACTATCTGGTTCAAGTGATGTCACAGTGGGGGCAGTGGATTTAAGGTTTTAGTTGGACGCTAATCCCCTTGTGGCAAATACTGTGGAGGAAAGGACTGTCCCTGCCAATGACGTGCATCAACCCCATTGGATTATCATGTCTCGTCCCCTCCTCCATTCTGTGGCATTGTCCAGCATGCGTTTTTACCCCAATTTCTTTAGCCTCAGTCTTAGTTTGGAATGTAAGCGTCATGCCCAGCACAAGCATGATCCCTGCTGTACAGTGGAGTAGATCCTCAGCCTAAAGGTGTGTTTTTGTCTGTCTGCATGTATGTGTCCTCTGTTTTTGTTAGGATGTACTTCTCTCTTCATTGATTTCTAATGTTTCCAGGGCTGAATTATTTAGTTAGCCTGCCAGCAGGGAGCTACATGATAGCACAGACTTAAGGGTGGGGGTGGGGGTGGGGGGCTACGGCTGCAGATCAGGTAAAAGGGTACCTCATGCTTCACCTTCTCTCCTCTCCTCTCCTCCCTTCTGATTGGGGGTGAGTGTAACCAGAGAGCTGAAACAAAATACCCGCCTCTATTTTCCGCTTTTATAGCTGTCCTCTTTATTGTCTTCAACGATGCCTAACTCAAGCAAGCAGTCGCATTTTGATGGCTCTGTGGGCCGGCGCGGTCCTGAGTGGACTGAAGGCCAGAACAACAAGGCTGCAAGTCGCTGTCACTACTGTGGCACCATTGCAGGGCGTAGGAATTCTCTTGCACCAGGTGGAGAAGAAGATGGAATGTGCTTTCATCTAGATCTTGGTGAGAAACAGGATCCAGTCCTCCAGGCTTCCCTGTACAGGCAGATCCAGCAGGACCGGAATGTGCAGCAGCTACTGAGGAAGAACTCTGCACCTGATCTGGGCAGCAGCCTCTACCTCAGGCAAGTGATGGCAGGCAGGGCCTCTGCACCGCCTCAGGATTACTACCTAGCTGATGCTACCTTATCTGGTCAACCAGCAGAAGAATCTGGGTTTTATAGGGATAACCAGCACCTGCTCACCAGATCAGCCTTGCATTATGGGCCCAGCACTGGGGGTGTTAGACCTACCTGGGATCAAGGACAAGCAACTCCCACACCTTCCGTACTCTGCTCTGCTTCCACACCCACTCCTGTGCCTCCTCCTCCTCCACCTCCTCCCCCGCCTCCTCCGCCACCTCCTCCTCCCCCTCCCGTTCATGAGCTGAGCCGTTTGTACAGGGAAACTCTGGGATCTAAGATGATCCCAGACGTCCAGCATATTGGTGGCAGCTCTACCTCTCCTGCAGTCTACGGGGTTCGGCCCCCTCTTGCTGTTTACACTGCCGAGCCTCCATCTCTCTCCACGCGCCAAGCTTATAATAATATCAACAGCTTGTGCCTGGACCATCGCCAGCCAGCTGCCACCAGTTCAGTGGTGGACCCAGCTTCTCAGAGAATGGACGGCACTATTCCTCGGGCTTATGGAGCTTTAGCCTCCCAGAGGCTGCCTTATGACCCAAATTATGACCCCACCTCAGCCATGGTGGCTGCTACAGCTGGAATGACCTCTGGCTTGCCTCCTCATCATCCTAGTGCTGCAGACCCGAAGAGAATGGTGGACCCTGCTTTTTTGACTTTTCTGCGAGCTGAAGGCTTGGCTGAGAGCACTATCACCCTCTTGCTACAACATGGCTTTGATTCGACTGCCACATTGGGAATGATGGAGGACCATGATGTCCGCTCTGTGGCCCCTAACTTGGCCCAGTCCCGTGTTCTGTCTCGTGTGGTGCATGGTTGCAAGGCAAGTGGGCCAGGAACTCGTACACGGTCCAACAGCTTCAGCCACCGCAACGACCCCTACATGCAGCCTCAGGGTTTGACAATGGACCCTGGCCTGATGCAGCAACTTCCCACCACCATCCAGACTGTGTCCCCCAGGATGGGAGAGTTTCTTGGTAGAAGACCCAGTAGTGCACCCTCCCAACACCTGCTGGAGACTACCACCTACCCAGGAGCAAGGCCCCTGGCAACTGGAGCTTTCCCAGTTAGCCCTGGAGGATATAACAGTGCTGTAAGTCAGGGAAGACCACTCACCATGTACAATGCTCACACTGGTCTTGCCATGTCTGCTCTTGGACAACAGCCTCCACCAGTTCCGGGCACTCCTGGAGCAGCGCCCAAAACCTTCTCGGGCTCCTTTTCCCCCATGGAGCTGATGAAGAGAGCCCCCAACCTTCCCCCAGCGTCGCCAGTGGGAGTGCAAAGCCCCCTCCACAGCCCCCAACTTCTCCGGAAAGGGATCAGTGCTGCTCCTGAAAGTACCATTGTTCCTGTAACTTCTGCCACCACTCTCCAAACGCAAAACCTTAACAACACCAAGATGGTTGGACGTCGCACTGGTCCACCTGTCATAGTCTCAACCATGGCCACCACACCCGACACAAGTAATGTCAAACTCCACCTTTCTCACCAATTTCTACGCTGTCCTTGTTAATTTTTGTAGTAGGTTTGGTAATAATTTAGCTTTTCTTATTTTGCTTTGTCATAGATTAGATTCATAGAGATATTTAATTCTGTATATGATAAATTGATATTTGGTGTACTACGGAAAATCAGACTGACAGTCTTTTTTCAAATTGAGCAGTGGCATGTAAGATGCATCTGACATGTTAAGCAGCTTTGCTCTGAGTAGTCTTTTTTTTAAACTATGCAACTATTTATACATTTATTGCAACAGAGTTGTGTCATTTGCTGGAGGGCATCCTGTCTCATCACCAAGATGTAATATTTCTTACAAGCAGCACTCCAGTTATTGAGGCCAACATTTTGATGTCATTTTCTTTCACATAGTTAAATGATTAGAAACATTTCAAAGCAACAGTGTGCTTTTGGAGTTGTTTTGTAGTTCGCCCTTGCTTTTTTAGGGTTTCTTGTACATGGTTTGGGCACTTGTTGTGTTGGAAATATATCTTGTTCAGCAATTACAAAACAATCTTGCAAGACAGAATAGTGGTTGCTGGCTGTTCTCTCAATATACTTTCAAATATCTTTTGTATTTTACAAGACAGATTTAGTAAATATCAAAAAGACATAAACATCCAGGCTGTTCTTAGTAGGTAAAAGTTTATTTCCTTGATGCGGTGTTGCTGTCATTCTATTTTACACTGTACTCTCTCCTAATCAGGGGCTTAACTGCCTCAAAGCCAATTACAGTAATAGGATATAAAGTTGTGTACTATAATGGGTAGATGTTTTTTATAGACACCCTCTTGTCTGTTTGAAATTCTGGTTGCGTTGTAGTGCCACTAGAAGTTTTATTTGTTTGTTTGCTATACTTTATAAACTGACTTGATCATTCTCACCTCAGACAGCAGGTACTCAGAGGGAATTTGTCTCTCCAGCTGCTCAAACCAAAAAAAATATTAAATTTCTTCAGCTCTGTGCTGTTGTCACTAACTTGCCATCATTTTTGCCTTGATTGCCAGTTCTTAAGAGTTCTTAAGAGTCGATTTACATTTTTATAAAGTGGCAGTAATGAAAAAAATGTTTTCCTTTTGAAGGTTTCGTAACCATGCGCTGCATAAAATAGACGAGACCAAACCTGTCTTTTTGTTTGTTTTCTGAGATGAGGTTTTCTTTTTAACCACATATTCCTGTGGTTATGATTATGGTGAATCCTCAGTGGCCTCACAAAACACATAATTATGTTGATTTTTTTTCTTGTTTTTGTCATTCGAGGTTAATACATGTAGTGTAGCAGCTTTTCATGTTCAGTTTACTGGGGGAGTGTATTTACAGCAAGGTATCATCTTTTTTTTTTTTTATGCACAAAGACCTTGAATTTGTCCCCTTAACAAGCTGATATATTTCCCTGTTGATGAGACTTGATGAGCACGGGAAAGAATTAAATCTTTTAACCTTGCTTTTAGCCATGAAACCCTGTATCTTGCCTGCCTTTGTAATGGGTCTGTGGGCTGCCTCTTGTTAAAGAGTAATGACTTTTATGAAGTGGCTTCCCGTCATGTGTTGGGGGGAGGTTTGGGTAGGAAGTCACTTTTTTGAGCTTCATACAAACATACGCTGCTCTTTAAGGTCATAGTGGCAGCAAACCCCCTCCAGCTACACTTTTAGCACAACAAACTCATTTGCATGTTGCTGACATTTGTTAGTTCAGTAACTTCATCTGATAATGGGCAGCCTTTGCCGTCGATCGGAAAGCATACTTCTTAATTGTGTGTTGCTAGGCAACCTAGGTTTCGGTGGTAATCAGAGATAGATAATCTTCACATTTAAGGGAAAGGAAAAAGTGCAGCCCTGCGTGCCTCGTTGCACATTTATTTGTGCACTTGTTACTCTTTTTGAGTAGCCATTTGCAGTTAAGGGCAGGAGGAAATTGAGTAAAAAATATCAGATGTTGCAGGGGGCTTAATGAAAACATTTCTCTTAGTCTCTTTCCCTCTCGCTCTCTTCCTCTGAACAGTGTACATCTCAAGAGATTGCTTCTCATTTTTTTTGTGCAGAGCCTCTACCAGTGAAGAGTCTCTCTTATTACATGCATGGCGTGCTATGTTCAAACATGCATATTGATGAAAAGTTGACACATTATTCCTTTTGCACCTACTGAATAAATTGGTTGTTCTTCCAATACAAGCGAGTCTTCTCTTTATCATCTTACATCAAAGTGTAAATTTACACAGAGCCGCTGAGGCATCCACATTCCCATGTAGTTGAAATCTTATTTATTCTCAAAGCAGAGATTTGAAAGAAAAGATGTGAGCGGCAGTGAAATCAGCACCTCCTTAAAATATTTATGAAAAAGGTGCAGGTGGGAGGGCCCTGCCTGTGTACTCCTCTGCTGGGCGCTGTCTTGGTTGGCTGAAGCCATAAGTAGTGTTAATAATGGCATTAAACGGTTGAGTCGAGCTTAGTTGCAACAGTTCCCTTCCATCCAAAGTAGGGAGAGCGCCTTGCAGCACTTGCATTGGCCATGGAGTTGTCTATCAGTGGCATCCAACAGAGCGCCGCAGGTAGGTAAACCAAACTACAATGTCACGTGAAGCGGGATAGCCAACCCGCTAGCTTAGAGATGTGATTGGCTGCATTGTGTGTGTGCTCAGTAGATTAACTAAGGTGGACACATGCATGTTGTCCACAAATGCCAGCATGTGGTTTCCTTGTGGAGATAATCCGCAGAACATCTTCAGCTGTACTTTTCTGGGCTGGAGAATTAGGAGGCAGTGTGTGTTTAAGGGCAGGGCCTGTGTCTTACAGGAAGGAGAGAGAGAGAGAGACCAGAACTTGGCAGCAGCCCTCGCAGCCATATGGGATATGTCAGCTGACGTGTTCACCTGTATAAGTCTGTTCTCTTAGTTCCAGCATGCCCAGCCTGTATCCGCTCCTTCCTGGGAGGTTTGTCAAAACAAGGCAGATCCCTTTTTTTTCTTCTTGACAGGAAGCCATCAGTGTTGCAGCTGACAGTTATGTAACCTCCCAGTGCATGGCACCCATGGGGGCCGGAATGGGATTTTAATTTCCCCGCCTGTATTTGGAAGGACATCCACGAGGATGCATGCCTAATGTACTCCCAGCTGTCCTTGGCTAAACTTCTTTGTTCAGGTGTTTGACATTGATTTCACTGTGCACTCCTGCCTGTTTTCCACTGGCTCGTCACGAAGAGAACATTCCCCGTGTGTCAGTGTGGCCTTAAACTTTGTTTCTGGACACATCTGTATTTCTGTGTGTGTTTTACAGAGCAGGTAGTGTCTGTCTTCCTGTGCTGCCAGATGACATCGCTTTGATTTAGTGCTTATGTTGCCTCGGATGCATGACTCCAAAGTATCTGTGTCTTGTGATGTATGGACGTGTGTGTGTGTGTGTGTGTGTGTGTGTGTTTACGGATGACACACAATGCACAGTGCAGCAGCAGGAAGTGTTTGTCTTCATCTGAGGCCAGCTGGTTGTGACAGCAGGACATGGGGACAAGACCTTAGCTTCCTCTATCTGTCTCTTTCTTCCTTTGAATATCACAGTGGTTGTCAAACTTTTTCTGTCAAGCCCTCCTTCAGATGCCAAAAAAAGTTCAGACCCCCACCCCGTGTTTATTCTCAGTCATTAGCAATAACAGGGGAAGCAACTTATAAAAAGGTTGAAAGGGCATTGAAATAATATCAGAAAGTTCTTGTTTGTTCATTTTAAAAACTGCATAATCATATTAATTCAACTTAGTTTCCCCCGGTCATTCATGCCCCTCCTGCAGTGGCTCCATGCCCCACTAGAGGGGCCCACCCCATAGTTTGAGAACCACTGGTCCAGCATTATTGACGGTGCATATTTGTGCAGGCAGAATGACATTTTTGATGTACATATTTTATACATATTCCCTCAACTTTAGATCAGCGTAGCAGGACGATGAACAAACACAAGTTTTTTATGGTGAAAAACTGACCTTAAGAGTCTCATGCTTTGGAGTTACACAAAAAAAAAACAGCGAAGAAGTGAGTAAAGCTGCAGTTCCAGGCTACTTTTATTGACTGCTAATTATATACTGATTATGATGATTTTGAATGACCTTTAGTTTGGGTGTCTTTATATAAAACATTGAACAGTAGGGAGTTTATCTCGTGTGCTTCTAAACACCTTAATATAAAACCTGTAAGAGCGCAGTTTATTTTCATAGTTGTTGTCTTAATTCAACTCTGTTTTTTAAGTAGATGCAACAGTACAAAAATATATCACCGTCTTAATACTTCCTGTCTGAACTGCAAATTAACCTCTTCCTTAATTGTTGTTAAAGTGGTAACAGGTTAGGGGCTCTTATTGTGGAGGGCTAATGGCTTACCTGTCTAGGAATAGGTTGAGAATTAGAGTGGGGAAATCCTACTGGCCATCTGTGTGTGTGTATGTATGAGCGCTAGCATTGATATGAGTGTGTGTTTGTGTGTGTGTGGATGCTACTATACAGGCATCACGTGTCAGTGGGAGTCTGTGTCATCCGCAGTAATCCCTCTGATATGAATGAGTGGAGACAGACAAGAGGTTTCGGCTCACATGGCATCAGTGAGGGGTTATTAGGGGAATGTAGCCGTATATTAATCAGTCTAACTCACCACGTGCATGCATTGATGTACTGTATCTATGCAAACTGTGCCTGTCTAAACAGGTAACGTTTTCACGTTTATGATGTGGGATCTGTCAGTGAGGCTGAAGTGCAGACTTTAAGCTTTAATTTGAGTGTGTTTCTACCCCCATGATGGACAGTGCAGGAAAATAATCCTTTGCGTGCATTGTTTCCTGATGTCAGAGCACAGAAATTAATAGAAGTTTAAATAAACTCATCAATTAAATACAAATTTAACTCTTTCACCCACAGATGTAAGCAAACACTTGTTTCCGAGGCTTTTTGTATTGTTTATCAGTTGATATATCACTTGCTGATATGATCAGATATTGGCCTAACATATGTATACTGGCATCGGAATACATGTTCTCCAGTATGCAGGGATAATAAAACTTTTTTTTAAGAATGAAAATGCTTGGACTA
>JAQLOL010000014.1:7573200-7592248 GCA_029783665.1 Naso thynnoides
TGTGTGTGTGTGGTTGTGTTTTTGTGTGTTTTTCTGTGCGTGTGTGCAGCGTTTTTTGGGGGGGGATGTTGAGGTCTAGATGAAAGTGGAAAAGCAGAGGAGGAAACCAAATAATCTGGAGGGTGTGTGTGTGAGAGGGAGCGAGCGAGCGAGCGAGAGAGAGGGGGGAAAAAGGGGGCAGGCGTTCTTAAAACACTGTGGTGTCCAGATCAGAAATAAAACATAAAAAGGGGAGAAGAAGAAGGAGGAGGAGGAGGGAAAAGGGGAGGAGGGATTGTGCTCGAGTGTGCAGATCCTAAGAAGTGAACGCAGCCGGGGAGTAAATTGTGCGAGCCCAGAGAGCTCAGCTCTGCATGTTCGAGCTGGCACTTTTTATTTTCTGCCTCAACATCTTTTTTTTTTTTTTTTTGCCCCTCCTGGTTTATTATCAGCAAAGACAAAGACAGGAGACAGGAGCAAAAGAGAGAGAGACATAGTGAGAGAGAGGGAGAGAGAGACGCGCAGTGAATAGATGTTGCGCAGCTGACAGCAGAGGAAGCGGCAGAGAGAGTTTTCAACCGTCGCGCTCCCCCGATCGCAGCCTTTTTCTTCCTGGGAGATTAAAAAAAAAAAAGGACAAAAGCGTCTCCCCTCCCCTCCACCTTCTGCAGCCCACTACCATCCGATCACCAGCCTGCACGTCGCCGTGTGTGTGTGCGTGTGCACATAAGGACGCCACGGGTGTATGGTGCTTTCCTCCCAGCCCTCAAAGGCATGGACTGAAGATGATGCAGCCGGGGGCTTAGTGAGAGCTCGCTCCGCAAAAAAACCCCTTCCCCTCGCCAACAGGGCCAGACCAAGAGGAGCAACTCCGGGGGAGGGGGGAGGGGGGGTTGAAGGAGCGAAGGAGGAGGAGGAGAAAAAGGGGGGGGGTGCCCTCCTTGGATTATTGCGGAGGGTCTTCCACTTCCCTCTTTCTGTATTTTTTTTTCTTTTTCCCCCTCTCTGCTCGCCTCAATCATCTTCAGTTTTCGCTGCGATGTGTAGTTTGTAAGCCGAAGAATGTGGAGACAACATTTTCCAGGCAAGCAGCATGTTTCCTGTTTTCTTTTCTGGATGTCTAATAAAGTCTGGCATGTGGGAGGTGGGAGGGAGGTAGGTGGATGGGGGAGAGGTGGGGGGTGAGTGTGGATAAGAGGAAGGGAGAAGGCGAGCGAGTGTGGGTGTGTTGTGCTGTCGGTAAGGTAGGCGAGGAGCCGGACAGTGTTGTCATTTCGAGGTCCGCCCGTCCTGCGCTGCTGCTGCGCTTGGCTTCTTGTTTTCGCTTCCCCTTCGGTCTCGGGCTCTGAGCGCGCTCCGTAGCTTGGGGCAACGCTGGAGAATAAAAGAGCGGGAAAAGGAGAGATGGAGGGGAGGGGAGGAGAGGGGAAGGGAGGTCCGGCGTGCTTGTGCCATGGATGCTGTTGACACCCGCTTTTGTCCCGTGGTGGAGTGTGAGCCCAGCCCGCCCATGCACACAGAGGGTACCATTTAAAACAGGCATGCGTTCATTTTCTTGGCAGGGGATGGATTGGTGTGGCGGGCAGCCGGGTGGTGACAGGGGTGGGGCACTGGCAGCGCAGGACAAGTGGCCTTTGTGTGCTACTTTTGGGGAAGTGAAGGGAGGGAAGGGCAGGGAGGTGGCTGCCAACAAAGGGTGCTTATACACCCCCCTACTCCACCCGCGTCACCCCCTCTCTTCGACCACTACAACTCCCGCAGTGACCTCGCGCTGTCACTGGCAGATGAAGGGTTTGTGCGTGTTTATGGCAGGTTTTGTGAGTGTGCGAGAGGGAGGAAAGTAGTAAATGAGTAATTTAGCCTCAGCAAACCACAAGCACAGCCTCTGGCAGAATGCCATGCAAAAGGGAGGAAACTCCAGCGAGGAAAACAAAGTGTTGTTTGACCCGATGGCACATGTGCACATTATGCCAAGCTTCTCCGTTACTCCACAGTCAAGCTGCTGGCAGCCGGCCAAGGTTGTGTGTGGGTTCCTACTCATTTGTTGCCACATCCATGCAAGTACATTCCTGTTGTGCCCATGTTTTCATGCACATCTCGCATTGCCTTTGCAACTTGCGGTCTTTGCAGCAAGTCACTGCACACGTTGCACATGATTAAGGCTTAGGAGTTTTGATAGTATAAAGATATTATAGAATCTTCCTATTAAATGCACTTGTAAGGAACTGACATTGATTAACTTACCTACTTCTGTGCACATTATTATGCTCTGCCTGCTTCAAGCACTAACAGCTGACTGACAGGCTGCTATCAGCTACATCTTCCACCAGAGAAAACGCGTCAAATGCTGCATTTCCTCGCAAATGTAGAGTGTTTGCAGTGGGTTGTTTTGTTTACTGAATTATCTTTGGTCGAGCATGGATGCCAAATTGCAGAGAGCACATTAGCCAGACAACGGCCAACTTTTAGTTTGGCCTTTGGGCAAGTTACTTGGAGAATTATCATTAATTAGCTTCAGCTGATAAAATCAGCTGCCAGTGACAGTGGCCATTTCAAACAGCAGAAAATCTGTGCTCAGCGATGATTTATAATGAGAAGCCTTGCAAACTGAATGTTGTCTAGATTCCTTATTTTAACTGGATTGGATTTGTTAGTGAGTTCAGCCATTTTACCAACCTGGAACCGGTTCCAAAGTGGTACAGGCTATTAGAACCAAACCTTATACACGATGCACGCAGACCATATCTCCATACTCCCTCCGTGCCCCTCCGTGGGGCATGTTCCTCCACCCGCACACAGCGTCCTCCTGTTTGACTGCCTGCCTGTGTTAACCAGGGGATGTGGGTCATGATTCAACACAGTGCTGCTCACTGTGCCACAGTAAATGGCCGCAACTGCTGGCGGTCAGCAGCAGCAGCCCCCACCCACCCTTGTTGTCAAGAAGGAGCCACCTGCAAACAGCAGCTTGGGGTTGCTAGGTAACCGGTGGCAGCAGGTGATGATAATATGGTGGAGGGCTCGTCTGGTCTCCCATCAGTTTGACTTCTGTTGCCTTTTTTTCCTCTTCCTAGTGTATTTTCCTCTCTCTGATCACAACACTGTGTTTCTGTGCTCCTTGCTGGTCCCTCTTCTGCTCACGGAGGCAACATTACACCACCAGCAGCAGAGGCCAGCGGTAGGAAGAAACTCCAAGCTCCCCTTCCCCACATAATGGAAACTCTGGCCTCATCTCCCGGCGCACCGCTCGGCTGCCTCCTGCTGCCAGACTCTGACTAAGTGTTGCTGGCTCAGGAACCGCAGCCTCGAGCCCGGGCCGAGTTCGGGTTCCACAAGTATTTGTCTACAGGAATGATTAGAATTAAAATACTGATGACTGCGAGAGGAAAAAAAGGGTGATCTCATGGATGTTAGTAATCTACGTCGAGGGGTTTAACGATTCCTTCTTTTCGCCGTGAACTAGATTTCCAAAATAATTTTCATCGTGACCCAGTTCTTATTTTTGATAACTGTTTGTTCTAATTGACAAAAAGACAGCTATCTGAGCTCTCCACCTTTCCTTACCAGGGCTGAAAAGGTTTTACACAATATCTTGCAGAAATTGTTGTCATTTCAAGGCGCGTTTGCCTCCTCTTTATTTTAGAAACCTTGAATTCTTCATGCAAGTATGCTATGACCAAAATCTGAATTAAGGTCATACTTCGTATTGTTGTGACAGTAGAAGGGAGAGTTGTTTCGCCTTGTCGTTAGGAGATGAATGATGAGCAACATGTGCTGAAAGATCAGAGGGAAGTTGCTGATTTAGGACAAGTGGGGAAACAGCCTTTCTATTAATCAATCAGTAGAAGGTGATTTATCTCATGTCACTGTGACTGAATGCTCTAGGATTATCAGTTTCGGATTAAAAAGGCTTTTTGAGCTTCGGCTACTTGCAACAGGGATTTTTTACAGGGTTGATTTATAACTATGTTTTGACATGCAATCAATTATTTGAGAAAAATGTATTGATTAATCTCTAATGAAGACAATCATTAGTTCAGCCACGCATCTGACAGAGTGTATTAGGGCCCAGCAGGGGGTGTGTGAGTGATGCATTTATTACTTTGGCAGGTAAAAACCACGACAGCAGCTACCTCCCTCCGTGAAAATACACCCATCCCAAATTAGCACACACACTCGCACACTTGCATACACACACGCACACACATTCGCAGCCTGGCAACAGTTTAGCAACAAGCAGAGGAAGCGGGAACACAGAGGAAAGGAAATGAGGGGGATTAATTAATGGAGGAGTGAAATTGAGAGCACTCTGCCTCCTGTGGCTCTGATGTGACCCCTCCTACACTCCCAACCCCTCCGCCCTCATTGTGCACATTTGTTGACATTTGATGCACCGTGCATGAGCGTATGTCCTCCTCGATTCGTTGGCTCGGTTTGAATCGAAGAGGACATACACTCGTTGGATAGACCCCAGCTTGCAGAGAATACGGCGGACCTGCTGAATCTGCATGCGGCCGCTGAGCGAGCTGGAGGGCAGAGAAATGTTTGTAAGTGAAGGTTCAAAGTTCCTTTCCGTAACAGATAAATCTGTTTGTTTGATGTAATGACGCTGGAAGGACATTACTAAGACTGTGACTATGCATAGAGTTAAATCCTAACTGAAGTCAGGTGCAAATTATAAAACTGAAAGAAGGAAAATCATAATTTGTGAAATGTTTGTCATTAATGACATGGCTGGATCACAGTAAGCAGTGATGTGGTGATTTGCAGATTAAAAATCTTCTAGTTTGCACAATGATAACCTTGGTAAGCTGAATTATTTATATTTAATTAGGACCTGCATCCCATTGACAGATATTCTCTTATTAATGAAATAATTCCTACTTCATGTAATTGAATATCTTCAAATTTTGTGTGGTTTAAAACTAGATGTAAAGGCTTTTTTTCTTTCGTGGCTGAAGTGAGTAAAAAGCTTTAACAATATTACTTCAAGTCAATATTTTCATCTTCCGTAAAGGCAGCTGAACGTACAAAATTGAAGAAATCTGTCAGTCTTCGAAATCAGTTGACAGCACCACATTTATGCAAAGACTTTGCAGTCTTTCGCAGGTCATCATAACGTTTTAAATTGTTAAATGTTGCACTGAACAGGATCTAATGTTCTGACAAGTATTTAAATTATTGAAGACTCTTCTACATGCACAATTCATGTGCATGCTACATATCAAGTATCACTATAGAGAGAAAGGTGAGGTTGAGGATGTCGTGAACGTGTCAGAGTCGGGTGTTTGTGGCGTTGTGCACCTGACAGACCCAAAGGTTCTGGTTAAGACTGGTTTGAAGTACAAGCTGCCAGTTTACCACAGTGGGTGTGTTGCCTGTCACCTCCTGCTTCCCTCGCCCGAATACATCATCTCCCCTCCATCAAACTCCACAGAGTGAAAATCAATCTGTCACACGGGAGGACAAGCACGCACGACATACACACTCCGGCTCCCAGAGAGACAGAGCTGGCGGGAAGGGAAGAAAATGAAAGAAAAGGAGGAGAAAGGGATGATGGTCGAGGTGAAAAGGATGACAGGGAGAGGAGGGGCAGTGATTACTAGAAGACAGCTGAGGAATGATGGCAGAGGTGAGGAAGAAATGCACGAGAAAATGGAGATAAAGGAAGGAGAAGCAGATACATGGCGAGCAAACAGAGACACAGAGCTAGAGATCGGCAGGAAGGAGGAGCTGTCAGGAGATGCTATCATACCGGGAGAGATCTGGGAAAATGCAGCACTGCAGAGCGAGTGGTGAAATGGAACAGTGAGAAAAGTCGGTGAGAGGCAGATTGAAAGAGTAAGAGACTGAAAGGTCAGAGAGACGGAGACAAACCCAGTGGATGATTCATGGAGTTCAGCCTGTCGAACTGCTGCCTGAGGGGCTCAACGCTGCCTGCCAGCTGCTCCTCTCCCTCGCTGCCTCACCCACAGCTTCTCTCACCTGCACACCCACTGCTGTCTGTAATCTGTATGAGCCATTAACTAGTGGCTTAAAGGAAGCAGGGAGAAGGTTACAGGTGTTCTGGCTCTTTTCTTTGCGTCAAGGATGGCCTTGCATGCCGCAAACCTGCAAGACAATAATACATGTTTTTTAATATTAGCTTTGAATTAAATGACGGGGAAGTAAAATGTTGATTGTAGTGCAGAAATCAATCAACTTCGCAGCATTACTATTCAAGCTTTTTAGCCTCTTTTGTCTTAATGTCTGGGGTTTAATAACTGCTGAAATCAGAATGTCAAAAAAGCTAAAAAAAAAAAATTGACAGGAGTTGGTGAAGACCAAAGAAAAGCTCAGAGGAAAGTCAATATTGTTTGTGAGACTATTTGTTCACACATAAGTTGTTCTGCACACGTAAGTTTTGCTCCCTTGTGACCAAAAATAAAGGTAACTTTAGGGCATGGTCACATATTCACAAAATTGATAATAATGAATATTTGCCTCCTGTTTACTTCTATTTATGCAAATAAAACATTAGTTTGGGTGGCAAACAAATTCACATCCTCTCCGCATGTGGAGTTCAACTTTGACTGACCATGTTAAAGCCTCAACCAACGGCAAAGACGAGTGTGTGTCATTGACCCAACTTGACTGTCGCTGTCGCATTCAACACAGCAAGATCGCTTCGGCCGCCGGTGGTCGATCGCCAACCACGTTTGCTGATAAACACTGGGAGGCCAGAGCTAAACTTTGTTTTTATTACTGATTGATCAGTGCGTTATTTTTACTATGACTTGATTAAGTCCAGTTTCCCCAGAAGTGGAGTTTTAAACGGAATATATTTTTTTTTATTAATTAATTTTTTGTGGTTGGGAGTTGGACTCGAACAGAACCGTTTGGGGGTTTGTGGGAAAAATTAAACAGACATTTTAACAAGTCGACTGAACTCTGCGACCATTTGTCTCTCTCTTTCTCTCTGTCTCTCTCTTACTCACACACCGCACACACACACACATTTCTCTGTCTTTTCCTCTTTTCAGTTCCATTACCTCATTTTTAATTTGAGAGCTGTCTCATCACTGGTGTGTTGCTGCCTTGATCTAATTTTAAAAGTTTCAGTTCTTGAATATTTTCTTAATGAATATTTAATGAGTAATGTAGTGGTTTGTCTAAATTTATCATAGCATTAGGAAACAAAAATCCCAAATACATTCAGTTTACAACTATATAAGGCAAGGAGAAAGAAAACATTCCTCATGTTTAAGAGGCTGGAAATAGTGAATGAGATTAATGACTGACTTAGAATAGTTTTAGAATTATTTTTCATTTTTCTGTTGACTGATTAAATAGGTCGTGATTTCAGCACTTGTATGCACGTGCACACTGTCTCAAATGTGGTTGGGCACTAAATGCACGAGCACGCTCTCTCACCCTCCTCACCAGTTTGGTGTATAATGGACTCCACCGCCCAGCTGCCTCCATTAATATTCAAAATGCTGTCAGTTGCTGATGTGACACAGACAGCCGAGTCGCCACGGCTCACCTTTCCTGCCGTCATGTCACCCGTCTTGAACAGGGAGTGTGATAATAAGCAGGCATGGAAGCAGTGATGGTGCTTGGTGGTGGGCTGTGGGTGAGGAGGAGGAGGGGAGACGGTTGTCTGTCCGTCTGTCAGGAGAGAAAACATGTCCTCCGCTCTTTGCACTAAGAGTGAAGAGGATGCAGCCGTCTGCGCCTCCGACCTCAGCTCTCGCCGCAGATGCCAGTGGCGCCAAAAAATAAAAGTGCATTAAAGCTGGCAGCCGTCGCCTGTTAAGTGATCACCATGACAATAGGCGGATGGCATGAGGAGATGACACCTCCGCGTCGATCCTACCCCCACTGTGAGGGACTGCGCTGCTGGACTGCTCGACGTCTCTCTCTCCTGTCGTGTATGTTGCTCTCTCCTTTCATCCTCCTCTCCTTCTTTGATACGTCTCCTGGGAGTCCTTTAAGCTAACAGCCGGTGTTTAGTCTGTTTTTATGCACTCTCATTTTGCATTTTAATTTCACTCTCCTCCATATCACCGTTTTTTCCCTCCCTCCCTCCCTCCCTCCCCCTCCCACCCCCTCCCACCTGTTTGTTTTCCCTCCCTGCCTTTCAGTCCATTTGTGCAACCGCCACACACGCAACTTTCTCGATCTTAAATCTCCTAATCTCACCTTTATCTGCCCTAATCAGCCTCCTCTTGCTGCAGTAATCCCACAGAGCATGTCCCTAATGGGCCCTTCTCCACCTCTCCTCTCCCTCGCCCTGCTCCTTATCTCGACCCCCCGGAGTCTGACGTCATCGCTATCTTTAGGATAACTAAGAGCACACAGATGCACACACCTGCACTCACACTCACCCGCGCACAGAATGAGCTCACACTTCAGCATGCAGATGCTGAGCTAAGTACGAACTAGAGGAAAGCAGCAAAACATCTGATAAGACAGTTACATCATAAAAGATAAAAAGAGGATTTTTTTTGCTGTTTCAGGACTTGCACAGATCCATAGCTGCTGACCCAGAGTGAAGATCATGACATGTGCACTGTTCAGGTGCTTGTACTCAGCAGGGAACAATTGCTCTCCTTCTCAGGTCCTTCCAACCACTGACTGGCTCCTGAGCAGCATGCAGCATGAATATTGATGCTCTTCACTTGTTAACATTGTATGAAGCAGGCCTCGTAATTGTCTGTCTTCTCAGCGCAACACGTCTCCTTCAGTGGGATGTGTGAGAAGGTCGGCCCACCGGGGAGCTCGGCTCCTCTCGGCTCTCTTTACTTCAAGTGAGAGAAGTGGCGAGGGTGGAAGGAGGGAGAGAGTGGAGCGCAGACAAAACCAGAATTGCGACACGTATTTTGTCAAGTGCGTTGAAGTGCAGTTGTTAGTTGGCTGCGGGTTTGTTTCAGGCTTGTAACGTTTTCTCTAATGCTCTCCATTTCAATGATGCATGGCTCTTTTGAGGCAGGGCAGCAGTGAAGCTCATTTCTAAAGGTGTGCAGTATCGTTTTTTCTTCCTCTGTTTCACGTTTTCTGGTTCAACTCGCGCCGAGGCAAACGTACGATCCTCTGCATTGAACTGAGAAATGAGAGCAAGCAAAGTGTGTGCAGTTGTCATGTGTACAGGCGAGGGAATATATTCCACTTGGTGTGATAGATTGCACGTGTGTAAGCACCTGCAAACAGTTTGTAGCATGTTCTTATCTTCTTCGCTTCACACATCTGTGTATGTAAGGCTTTCCGTGTGTGATGTAAGTGTTCAGGAGCCATGAGATCGAGAGGATCCCTGTTTGTGAGGCTGTGGTCTAATCCAGTCTTGAGTAGGTGCATTGATTTATTGAGCAACACTAGTTGGTAGTTCAGAGAAGCAGTGCTTCCTGTTGTATCCTAATCAGCACATGTGCACACACACAACTTCATACATGCACTTACACACACACACACACACAAACACAAACACAGGGGTTTTTATCATCTGAGTCTTTTATTTTTGAAGGAAACAGTGATTAATTGTCTTCAGCTGGCAGCAGGGTGTCACCCACTGACTTCAGACTAATGATTTGCAGAGTGACTGTTTCTTCCTGTGTGTGTGTGTGTGTGTGTGTGTGTGTGTGTGTGTGTGTGTGTGTGTGTGTGTGTGTGTTGTTAGTGATTTCTTTGTGTGTAATAATATTTAAATGATTTTGTTTCACGGCTCCGAATGGCCCAATTCACAGTTAAGTTTCAAAGAGAACAAAGACCGTGTCGAATTGACCCAAACTGTTAAGACATATTGTATCACTCAAACCTGGTTTTATTTAGTCATGCAGATTATGTTTGGGATTATCATCCTTGAAACTTTTTTTAGCACCCAAAAACAATGAAAATTTATATTTGGCCAAATGCCAGTTTCACCCTTTTTTGTTGCTAAAACATCAGTTTACTTTGATTGCTTTTTTTCTCAAGTACAGTGCTTCTTCTTCTTGTCAATGCTTTTGGGACCACAAATTTAATCTCAGGGGCAGAAATCTCAGTATCTCGGGAAATTAAACTGACTATGCACGGTTACACAGAAATAGGGCAATAAAAATGTAGTATGTCTATGGATAATGAGGATTAACTGACCCTTCACAGCCTTAAAGCTCCAAAATTACAAGCTACTATAAGTGGCTATTTGTGCCTTAGATCTTAGATCATCATGAAAAATGTTTTATTTGCTCAAAATATTTATCCTTCCTTTTTTTCATCTGTCTCCAGGTATTCGGCCCCAAATAATGAACGGGCCAATGCATCCGCGCCCCCTGGTGGCGCTGCTGGATGGACGCGACTGCACCGTGGAGATGCCCATCCTGAAAGACTTGGCTACAGTTGCCTTCTGTGATGCTCAGTCCACACAGGAGATACATGAGAAGGTAGAAAACACACACACACACACACGCACAAACAAAATTTATAACACACACACAGTGCATGTAGAAAGGTGATGGAGAGATGGAGCCTGTCACTCACTCCCGCCTGCCTCTTTCTTTTCCCATTACAGCACTGATATGTGAAGCGCATTACATTGGCTCCGTACGCACATGCCAGTTAAAATACAGTGGCTTCATTATGATTTAATGTTACTTTGTGGCACAGAGTGCAATGCCTATATCAGTGCCATTGTTCTAATAGAGAGTCTTGTATGTTGTGGATGCGCTGTAATTACATTGGCTTGTAGAGGCTCTTTATTGCTTTTTATGCAGCGGCAAGGCTGCAAAACAATATACGGCCATGAGATGTGTATCACCAAAGTGCTATCTCTCCATCTGCAGACGGAGTGAGAGCCGCTACATTTTTCCTCGCACTGTTTTTATGAAAATGGGACATATTAAAAACAAAGCATTTGCATAGAGATCAATTCATTCAAAGACCTTGGGCGGTGAGGAGAAGGGGGTGCGGGGAGCTTTTTGTTTGTTTTAACACTGCCTTATCAGGAGGAACATGATTGTAATGTTCACCTCACCAGCATATTCAGCAGTTCACAGTAATAACTTGCAGTCTTGATACCCAGAGGGGCGGTGTAGCGTAGATTGAAAATGTCCAATCTCTTCCTTCTGTGGCATGGATGCGGAGATGCAGCGTTGATAACTCAGGTTCAGTGTGATGTTGTCAGGCCAGACACCAGCTGCTACACTCTCCGCCATCCATACCAGCATATACAGAAACTAATGTAAAAACTCCTCACAGGTGGAGTATGAAATGGGCCAGAGGCTAAGTTTGGTTTTCTACCAAGTAATCCCTTATTTCTCTGGTGATGGAGGCATGATAAAATGCATGGGTGAATACTGATCAAGATCGAGTTTCAAAACCACTTCAGTGAGACTAAATGTTGCTCGCAGCACCTGTGCTCCAACATCATCCACCAAAGTCAGTGACTGTTTCTCATAGTGATGTGGCTTTTAAAAGTTCAAAAGACACTGCCAACTGATCATTCACATTTGGTTTTAAGATTAGGGCTGCAATTATTGACTGATGAAATGAGCAAATGATCTATTGATGTCCTGTTTCATTCGTGAGAAATCTTAAAATCGGTGTTTTTATCTGAACAACGGTCCAAAACTCAAACATTGTTAATTTACATGTATAATAGCAGCAAATCTTCACATATTGAAAACATGAACCAGCAAAGTTTTAGAATTTTTGCTTCATAGATCATTGCATCACAAAAACTTTAGGTTACGAAGGTAACCCTATTTCTCTAGTAACATGAGTGAGCTATCTCATTTGCTATAAATGAGCTAACTGATAAATTAGCAAATCATCTTGGCACAAGCTAAAGCATTCGTTCAATATTAATCAAATGTGCTTGTTTGCTCTCTCAAAGTGACTGAACATCAGACAAGGGAAATGCTAATAATGTCTACAGTAACTTTGTAGCAAGTGTAGTAAACCAGTTAGCTTAAGCTACCACAAACAGCTAGCTAACCGTGCCTGGCACATTGTCTTCTGTTAAAACCACAATATGTTAAATTTTTATGTGCCTCCATCAGATATAATATGATGTGTTTATTAGGACGGTTTAGGCTAGCTGTTTTGCCCATTTCCAGTCCAAAATGTAAGCTAGCTAACTGGCTGCTAGTGTTAGGCACATCTACTGTACTGTACAGACATGAATGTGCTATCAGTCTAATGTAAATCTAGACAAGAAAAGAAATATATGACAAAATGACATAAAATTCTGTAACTGTGGGCCTGCAGCTGTATTAATTATTTGAGCTTTAGTTTGCCATGTCAGCCAATTCACACAAAGAATCAGTTTTAAAACTCTTCTCTCTTTTACTTTCTCTGCTTCGCTGCTAGTTTAAAAGCTCTTTATAACATACTCCACCTTGTTGTGTGATGTTGCTCTGCACTGTTAAATTCATTTTTCTCTATCGCCTCGTGCTGATATCATGACTCTCGGAGCTAAATGCTGAAAAACAACAAATTCTTCCCTGCCAGGTGAAGAAAGTCTGTTTTCAGCCCACCACCTCTCATCCCAACTACATTCACACTGCTTACTAGTGGTATGACTTCATGGCCATAAAATAAATCCCCAATAAGGCAGAGTCAAGCACACACACACAAAAAAAACTGTGCAGCACATGTATCACCTAACTAAAAGAAATTTCAGCAGTATAGTTCTTCTCTCACATTTGCGCAGGCCAAAAGGGAGAGGCCTTGCTGACATGTCAGGGAAGCAGAGGAACCATCAGAAATTACAGATGTTAAAAGCAAAAAGGCTTTGGTTTCAGTGGAGACGGGGATATAGATTCGGTCAGAGTTTCCATTTTTAAAAAAAAAATGCAATTAGAGTAGATTTCCTCTCAAAAAATCTCAAAAAATGCACAAGACATTCTAGCTCAGCCCAGAGGGAGAGAAGAAGTGTGTGTGTGTTTGTTAGCGTTTTAACCTTGAATGAGTATCTGGTAGGCCTGTTCGGGACGCTGCTCTAATAAAAGCAGTATGTAAATTCAGGGCTAATCTGCTAATCACAGGAAAGCTAATGCAGTTTGGCCGGAGAGCTATTATTTAGGCACTGACAGGAGCCGTGGCAGATACTGAGGGGGAATAGTTTAGATCCACATCAGACTGAATCACAGGCCAGGTCACCTTGTCCATGTCAAGTGGCAGAGGATTAGCGTTTCACAGTGACGCCCCCCTGAGGTGACTGAATTCAGACTTTTTTTTTTCTTTTTTTACCCTGAGGCGTTGGAGTTGAAAGCATTTTTAATTTTCAAGAGGAGGTTTGTCCTTGCTCGTTCTTTAGCAGTAAATCTCAAAAAGCTGTTAGACGCACAATATGTAATTTCTACAGGTGGGAGGTCAAAAATATGTAGTTTGATGATGTTGTGAAGTAGCGTGGGATCATGGAAGTTGTTGTCGTCATTGTTGAACAATCACCAGCGCAGATGAAAATCCATTTGTTATGACTCAGGCTAAAAAAGCAGAGGGTTTCCAGTCTGCACTCTTTGACCTCCTCATTAAATAAGGGAAATTTAGTCATTTTACTTGTTAATAATCGGAATCAGATATTAGGTAAGATATAGCTGTTCTTACTTTGGACTAGAAATACAAGTATAAAATAGAAATATAAGGATACAGGCAAGTATAAAATAAAATCTAAATATATACAAGAGGTAATGATATAAAAATATAAGTATCAATAAGGAATATGAATTACGTACAATTTGAGCATCAGAAGATTAAAATATGTGCAGTGTGTTCAGTCTAGGTTATATTGTCGAACAAAATAAAGAAAAATTTACTAAAAGGAGAAAAAATGTTCCAGGACTGACAGATGTGCAACTGCTGCAGAAACCAAATGCATCTATAATTGTAACAGAACAGATATTCAGTGTACTGTTAAGAACTGTAATGCAGCAACTCTAGGATGTATAAATTCTAAACTTTTCAATTTTTTATGTATGACGTAATAGATGTCGGTTCACTCATGAGACATTATATTCTGTTTAATTGACCTACCACGTGATATCTTATCTTCACATTTATCTTGCGATCAGCATCTGAATTGACCTCTCTGTCCGGTCGATTGCCCGGATCCTTTGTCCATAAGCACGCTTGGACTCTTAGTGCAATTATGATGATCGTGCAGAAGCGTATCCCCCCCTCGACACAATATGACGACTTGTTCCACTACAGTGCAGGTCTGTTAAAGGAGGCCTGTGTTGCGCTCCTAGTGACCATGTGATGTCTGCAGCTCCCCTCGCTGTGAAATCTTAAATATTTCCTTAAGTGTTGGAAGTCATGGTGAATGTAGTTTTCATGGCTCCTCTGGAAGGAATGGGAATCTTGTGATTGTCATGAGTTCTTATGAGCTAAAATGGACTAATAGCCATGTTGCGTAAATGAATGGACATGATAGAAAAAACAAATAAAGGGAGACGAATGAAGGAAATACTGTCATTGGAAAGAAAAAAATCATTTTTTCAGGGGTGACACTAAATGTTGTAAATGTGTTTGTCTGCAGGTGCTCAATGAGGCAGTGGGGGCCATGATGTACCACACCATCACCCTAACCAGAGAGGACCTGGAAAAGTTCAAAGCTCTACGCATCATCATCCGCATTGGCAGCGGTTACGACAACATTGACATCAAGGCTGCCGGAGAGCTGGGTATAAACTCTTTAAATGGTCTGTTAGAATGGTAGAAATGCTACAGTGTGTAATGTTGTACATTAAGGCCTGACAAATATTGGTATCAATGCAATGTCGATATTAGAGATAAAGAAAATTCTGATATCTGGTATGTCTGCAGATATTTTATATATATATAATAAATATCGACTGGTTATGAAGTACTTGTGACAACGATATGTAAAAGAGGCAGAATATCTTAAATTTTAACAAACTCTTTCAAACATCAGTGCACTGAACAGGAAACGCTTCACTTATTTGTTTTAAAATATTGGACTGCCCTCTGCTGGACAAAGTATGTAATTACATCATTTTAACTCACTAGTTCAAGCATTTTTTTCCCGCCCTAATAATAATTTTAATATTGGTGCTTACTGAAGAATAAAACGCTGATACTGATACATCTGCAATAGGCCAATATCGGCTAATAATATCAGCAAACTGATATCGGTCCGGCCCTATTGTGCATGCATTTTTCTGTTCTGTTCTGCTCCATGTATATGTCTGTTAGAGAGTCTTAACATTTCTCTATTAGTAGACTTATGTTTCTTTAATGTTTACATTATCACATGCTGTATTGTTTTTTTTTCATGGGGAGCAATGCAGATTGGCATCTGCTTATTTTCTTGTTCACGCGTTCATTAATCACATGTGACACCTCGGGTGCTAGTAATCAGATTTAGGTGAATCCTGAAAGGGTGATTCAGCCCGCCACTGCAGCGTGGTGTATTAAAAATTGCAGTGATTGGCCAAAGGATGACGCTGTAATGAGAGGTCAAAAACAAGTTCAGACAGTTGATAGTAATTCTGCTTAAATTGGAACTGCTTTATGTTTGCTGTTTCCTCATTTTTTACTGCATGGATTTTCAGAATGCTATCAAAGACTGAATTAAAAAGTCAAAACGCTGGACATCCCCGCTGTGAGTCAAAATGTTCAAAGAGACAGAAAGGGAAAGACACAGAGAGAGGGAAAGAGAGGAGAGTTCAGTCTTCTCTCTGAACCACCACCCAGGCTTATATCAGCAGGCTGGTGGCTCAAACAGCCCTTACAGTTGACAAAGCTGCCATTTCCCTGCCAATGCGAGATACTGTGTCTAACTGCCACCCACTCACCGAAGGCGCTCTGCCTCGCGGTGCAGGAGTCAAAAGCTATCGTGCCTGGAGAAGGCGGCGCTGATATGACGGCTGCTCTCGGGGAGAAGAAAAGGGGCCATTGATTGAGCCGGCTCTGGCTATTTTTTGCTGTCCAGAGACGGCTGTGCTGTTACTCCGAGATACAGAGTGGGATGAGGACATAAGAGGAGAACGAGGGAAGGCAGAAGTGCCTAAGTGTCGATAATGGAAATCTTTGTGTTTTTGGTGGATAGGCAAGGTAATACCACAAGGTCAGGGGTTTAAATTCCCGAAGGCTACAGAATTATTCAACTGCAGAAATCTTGACAGAAAGACTCTAAAACTTGCTGTATTGTGCACATACCAAGATAGAATAGCGCTCTGCAATAATTCATACATATATCTTCTCCTGACTTTTAGTGGGATCATATCACAGCGTAATTAGAATATATGCAAATTTCTGTTGCCAAAATAAGTGATTAAATTGCAAACTGTTATTAAAAATAACTAAAATGGTTATTTAAGTTTCTGTTTTATGTGCTTTGCAACTTGTCTATTTAAGATTTAATTGCAGTTGAACACAGTAAATTACTTTTTACATCAAATCAAGAATTTTGCAGCTCATGTAGTTTTGCATTAATTTGCCATCTGTGAATAGATATTGATAGTTAAGCTGGATAACAAACTAAATTTATAAATTGCCACCCTTTTAAATATCTTACTGGCATGTGTTTACTCATTTAGTTGCTGTCAATACAATAAATATTAAAGTGACCACAATCTATCAGTCAGTATCTGTAACTGGTCATACTGTAAGTAGCCAACTTATATTGAAAACATGTCACAAGTAGAATTGTATTATTGATTTCACCCATATTTTTTAACCCTGAGCAACATTAATTAATTATTTTGCCTTGTGTGTGTGTGTGTGTGTGTGTGTGTGTGCTGTTCTTCAGGCATCGCCGTGTGTAACATCCCCTCCGCAGCTGTGGAGGAGACGGCAGACTCCACCCTGTGCCACATCCTCAACCTTTACCGGCGAAACACTTGGCTCTACCAGGCTCTCCGGGAGGGCACGCGGGTCCAGAGCGTAGAGCAGATCCGCGAGGTGGCATCCGGTGCCGCCCGCATCCGTGGCGAAACTCTGGGCCTCATCGGCTTTGGTTTGTATCATTAATTGTGTTATTGGCTTCTCATTGTTTTAATTTTTTTCCTCCAGCTTTTCTTCTTATTTGTACAGTTTTTTTCCCTCCCTTCTCTCCTGTTTTCATATCCTCTCGCTGCTCAGTGTGCCTTCTGTCTCTCTGCACTGATAAGGTTATTTTCCTCCCTCTGCCCGTCCCACAGATTATCTCAAGGTTGTCTGTTTTGCCTCCCTCCGGGCTGGCTTCCTTTTCTCTGCCATGTTGTTCTCTCATCCCACCGCTCTGACGCTCACAATTATATCTCCATTTTTTTCTCTCTTCCACTGTTTTTCCTCTCTCCTCTGTCGTCGTTATCCCTCGACTCCTCGCCCTGCCATAATAAGGCCCCTCATGGTAGGCTGGCTTCTGTCTGTGTGTGTTTGCTACGGTGTGTTTCCCTTCCTGCACCTGTTTTAGTACCATCTTTGTGCGTCATCTGCCCTGTCTCAAAATCAGTGGGCTGACAGAAGCTCTGTCTTCTCACAAGCCTTTCCAGAGTGCCACCTTATCTCTGTGTCCACATACACTCCCCACACAGGTCCCCCTACAGGTCCCAAACAGCCTCCTTGGCCTGGCAGGGAGAATATAACACCCCCTCCCTTCCATCCTCCCACCTCCAGTGTCCTGGCTCAAGTTGTCTTCAGAACAATGGCCATTGTCAGCTGGAGGTTGGGGAGAGCGAGGGCCTCCTGGTGTTTGTTTGTAGGACTCTGCGCATACAGATGCAGCCAGCTGCACAGCAGTGCAGGCTGCAAACACACAGACTGAAGAAAACCTTTGAGCAAGAGGCTCAAGAGCACTTTAAGTACTAGCCATGCCAACCTTTTAGGCCTCTACACTGTTTTAAAATCAGTGTTTGGCTACTTTAGAATAAATTCTTTTACAGCGGCATTGATTTGGCTCCACTACCTGAATTAGTTTTAAACCCACTAAGAATGGATCTGTCAGTGCGATAAGCTCTTAGCTTCAGAAATAGCAATAAGTTGAATTCCCATTCCCGCACGAATGATTAAAGGGTGACACTTTCGAATGATGTTGTTCTTACCTGGGAGAGGCCATCTTTTTAGTCAGATTGAAGAAGGAATCATAGAGGAAATTGTGAACAAAACCAGTTATTTTCAAACTTATATTTAATAGGCTTAACAAAGGGAGTAGACTACTGTATTTTATTTTTGTTGTCATAGTTGTTGTAAATGCAGTGCTGTAAAAAGAACCTTGCAAAAGAGGGAAATTCACAAATGCAGTGTGGTCAGTTTATCATTATTTTTTATTTCCAGGGGGCCGTATCAACTGTTTCTATATATTTTTTAAAATTGTACTTTATTTTAATTTTTTGGAAAAGATTTAAGGCAAAACATAGGCAATGACATAACAGAAACGCGAAAAACATGTATGATTCCACATTGACTAGTTGGCAGTTGAATCAGAGTTTGTGAGCCCTTTGTGTTGCATTGGACAAACCTGCAGACTGGAAGAACTGCATGAACTTACAACCAATCAGAGCAGAAAATACATCAGGGTAAAGGGTGACACGGGAGTGGATTTACAATCCTGTCCCATTCTCTTCCCACAATTTTTTTTTTTAAATCCTTTCTTCCCATCCCTGTGTTGTCTGTTTTGGCCAGAATCTGTCAGTTACAGTAAAAAATACAGTGTATGGATCACAGCATGCCGACCTTAGTTGAATATAAACCCAAACATGACATTTAATGTTGTTTTTGATGTGATTTTATTGACACTAGCAAGTATCAGTTAAAGAGTCAAGGGTCAATAAAGGTTATATAACACTTACATTTTTATTTAAAATTTTAAAACAAGTGCAGAGAGACTGTACTCCCCACATGGCCCAACATGTTCAAAATAAAAATACATTGCGTTTATTCATTTAAACTGCGCATTTATGAACAACACCTTGACCTAGTGTTATTTCAATTCCCGGGCCTACGTACTCCAGCATTTTTTTTTTTTTTTTGTCCCTTATTGATCACACAATGAATAGTAATTTTGATTCCCATTCTGTGGGAATCCCACAGTAATCCCATGACCACAGGGTCCCTGAAAAAATGTCAGCCTCTACATTAGGGCCTGACCGATATATCAGTTTGCCGATATTAT
>JAQLOL010000014.1:7592348-7613441 GCA_029783665.1 Naso thynnoides
TCTGGAGGCTGGAAAAAAATGCTTGGACAAGTGATTTTAAAATGGTGTAATTTTGTAGTTCGTCCAGCAGATGGCGTTCCATAATTTGGTAACGATATCAGTGTTCACTGTTCAGTGCACTGATGTTTGGAATAAAGTTTTCTTAAAAATAGAGGATTTCCTGCTTCCGTTACATATCTTTGTCACATATATTTAATAAACACATTCAGCCGATATTGTAACATAATCATAACATTCCATAATCTGTTCAGGAGAAATCCAGAGCAGCAGCGCAAAACCTCAGCCAACAATGTAGTGTATCGTCAGCTGCGCACATTAACTTTGAATGTGCTGTTTTACAAAAGCACCATTCTTTCCTTCTTGTAAGCCTTGACCAGTTGCCACCACCAGGGTTTTTGAATTGAGTGGATTTCACAAATCTTTGTGTTGTGGCCTCTCGTTTGTGTCGTTGAAATAAAGGGAACAAAGCAATTGTAGCAAAAGCACAGAGGACTGGTTGAGGAAAGTGGATACCTTAAAAAAGATTGATCTCTTGTTGACTGGTTGTAACCAAAGCAGCTGTTATCCTTCACCATCATAAAAAAGAATGGTTTGAGTGTTTGCTTAAGAATAACAAGGGTGTTGTCATTATGTCTGTGTGCTGCTGTCTGATATTGGCTGAAATTGAATGGATGAAAAAAGAGGAGAGACAGCGATTCTCCTCGACTGTGAAGCCTGAGAGCAGGACATAATGCTCCGTCACAAAGAGTGAATCTTGAGAAAGTAAAGGACCTTATCGATTCTTTCCACAAGCAACAACATCAGCTCTCCATCGCTCTCTCTCCCTCTCAGCTCCATCGACTCTCAGCCTACACAACAAATGGCTGTGAGAGACAGAGGGGAGAGGCTGACACACCACGGATTCACTTTCTGATTCACTGTCTCACAGTTACACCGCATTGTTCTCCTGTGAAGTTATTCCTCCATCAAGACTCCATCACTCATCCCTTGTTAGTCATTTTCTCTCCAATGTTAACACATTTCTTTTTTATGTCCTCAAGACACCAACACCAGCTCTACAATGCTTTAATATGTTGTAATTTTTGTTAGAGCAGAGTGATCATTCAAGAGAAATTAGAGGTTACTTGACAAGTTTATTGGTTAGATGTTATGATCAAACCATCAAGATGAAATCACCGATAAAGATTCATATTGCTTAGGATGCGTAACTGTGGGGCCTGACCAATATAAGATTTCTGGGGACAATGCTGATACCGATATGAGGGGAGTGTTGCGAGATGCCTTCCAAAATTACTACCAAATTTTAAAATAATTTAAAATTGCATAATTAATTAGCCCATTATTGTATAGATTCTGGTTATGTTCTTTCTTAAATTACTTTAAAATATCATTATGACTGTCAGGCTGTTGTTCTTTTGTGTAGTATTGATGCATGGGTAGGCTTACTGGTGTGTGTGTGCAGCTGTGCACAATGTTATACACCACCTCCGCGGTCCATGGGGGGCCCCAGTCTCTCTTATTTTTATTTTATTTTTTATTTATAGGCTGTAAAGTTTGAGAACTCCTGTTTTAGTCTTTCATGATCATCACCAATCCCCAAATATTCGACAAGAGCAGACTAAATTTACAGAAGTGTGGCCTGAAAAACACGGAACTGAGCAGAGTTGATCTTTGACACTTGAATTATATATTTATTCATAGTTGTTGGTTTAAGGTTCCTCTTTATGATCATATGAAGTTTAGTTCCCAAACTTCAAATTGAACACGTCTTGATTTGGATTGAACCCACTTGTCTGTTCAGCTTTGTTCACTTGTCGTCTCTCTGTGTTTTTATGTAAACTGAAACTCTTTGGAAAACAATTTGACTTGTCTCAACTTGGACTAAATGCAGTTTGTGAGATTAGTCGCTGAAAACTTGAGGTTCAAATCCCTGCTCTAGGTAAAAGCACCAACCAATTACCTAAAATGTCAGTGTAATATAAATGCCTCTTCTCTTGTGTTTGACTGTGCACATGCATGCACGTCTCTGTTTGTGTGTCCTCAGGTCGTTCAGGCCAGGCGGTGGCAGTGCGGGCCAAAGTCTTCGGCTTCAACGTCATCTTCTACGACCCCTACCTGCAGGACGGCCTGGAGCGCTCGCTGGGCGTCCAGCGCGTCTACACCCTGCAGGACCTGCTCTACCAGAGCGACTGCGTCTCCCTGCACTGCAACCTGAACGAACACAACCACCACCTCATCAACGACTTCACCATCAAACAGGTACATTGGTGAAAGGCGTAGGCGCACACACGCTGAACATGTCATCCGGACATGCCGAACATCCTATTGAGCAGCTGTGACCCAACCTTGGTTTAATGCCGTGCTATCTAGCAGGTAGACAAGCAGAGCTGCTGGTGTATTATTACTCTGTCAGCCTGGAGGCCGTCCTAAAGACCGTTATAGAAAGAGAGGGGGGTGGGGGGTACGGGAAGACGAGGGGAAGCGGCAGCAGCCTGCCTGCCTGCACATTCCCTGCTCTTTATCTTAAGCTGGACACAAATTCATTCCTTTGCTCTGTCAAATGCAATTAGTGGCAGCCCACAGCTACAGCAAATATATCGACTCGGCTGCGCGGCAGGGGGCTGAGAGCACTGCGAGGGGAAAGTGCTGTTCTCTGAGTCAATAACCGCACTATGAGGCGCCGCCTGCGGTGACACCTGCAGGGCAGCCCGGGAACTGCGCAGGCCGAAGAAGCATCTCCCCGTTGTCGATATCGCCCCATGTTGCCACTCACTGTTTTCTGCCTTTGTCCTTGCCTCTCATGTGCCCTTCTTATATTTACAGTGCGTGAGGAGAAGTGGGTGTCGGTTATCAGCGTAGCTCAGTTAACTCTGTGTCTTTTCCAAAGCTTAAGATTCTCAGCTGCCTCTTAAGTGCTGCAATGAAAGAACTCTTTCCTCTCCTTCCTCACCAAAAATCTTGGCAGTCGCTCTCGGCTTCTAAAGTGGAAACGTGTGTGTGTGTGTGTGCATGTTTGTGTGTTTCTGTGTGTGTCAAAACCACCAAGGCCTAATAAAAGACTGCCTGCCAGCGTAAAGGCTTTTCATGCCCCTGGATTTCAGCTTTTGTCAAGATTAAGGGATTACTTTCTTCTGAGCATATTCATTTGATTTTTTTTCTTCCTCCCTCTTACACTTTTTGTTGTGCCGTTTTTCCCCCCCAAAAGCAGCGAGGGTTGGTGGCGCTGCCTCATCTCTCAGCTCATCCCTCAACCTCCGTTTCATCTGGTGGTTTTCGATAAAGACTCTTCTCTATCCCACATCTGATAGTCTTTTTTTTCCTAGGTGCTGCCTGTCTCCTAGATCTTTCAGGTGTCAGGCACAACAAAGGTGTCACCCGTTTGTTTTTTTTCCTTCCCAGTTCCTGTCTTGTGTAATACATTTTAAAACCCTCAAATGCAGACATCCAATCCAGATGGATGTTCTGCTTTAGATCACACTGATTATGTGACTGCAGGGCTGACAGACACATAAACACACACATTTGCTCATGTGTCTATAAAGAGCTGGCTGTATCTCTGCTGTTCTCTGTTGATTTGTTTGTGTATGTGTGCCGCAGATGCGTCAGGGTGCGTTCCTGGTCAACACCGCGCGGGGAGGCCTGGTGGACGAGAAGGCTTTGGCCCAGGCGTTGAAGGAGGGAAGGATACGTGGAGCCGCCTTGGACGTTCATGAGACGGAGCCCTTCACGTAAGTACATGCCACAAAAAAAAAATCCCTTTAAAAGCCAGATGGATGAACGCTTCTTTTGGAGGGACGGGTGAAGACAAGGAAATAGATGGGTGTGGAGGAAAGAGAAAGAAAGCAACAAATTACACCCAAAGAGACAGAGGAGCTTAAACAGCGGTAAGAAAGACAGTGAATCAGGCAGGTGCAAACGATGGCAGACAAGTTAAAGACACTTATTACTCTTCTGAAAGGCTCCTTCAGGGTCCTGAAGGAGATGGAGAGCTCACTTAAAGTTGCATGACAGGTGGATGGTGTGGGTGAACCCTCTCACTCTTGGGGCGAGTAATACCAGTGACAGGCTTTTATCAGGGAAGTTTTCCAAATGGGGAAATGTTGGTAAGACACATTTTAGTTTAAATTTAAAAAATGTGTTTAAAATCAGCAAATGAATGCTTGAAAAAACAATTAGATTAAATCTTGATTGCTGTAGATCAGCTTTTCCCAAATGCATTGATATTAAAACTTTTAAGGCCGCAAAAGAAATGCTAGGACTGGTGATTTACAATGGTGTAGATATGTAGTTTGTCCAGAAGAGGACAAATTACACCTCTTTGTTATAAGTATTAGATAACCGCATTCAGCTGATAATAAATATATAATGTTGGCCGATATATTTGATATCAGAATGTCCTTGCGCCCTAATATTGGTCCCATCAGCTCAAAGATTCTTATGTTGGTTGGGCCCGAATAACAACATTATGAAATGTGAATTTATTATTTTTTTAAAAAAGAAAATTCTCTCATATTTACACGTTACATGTGTAGCAAACTGCATGCACATTTTTTACGAGGTGATGAGAAACTTTACATTTCACTCAGCAAATTTGATTATTGCTGTGATGTGACTTTGTTATGAAACAAACACCTTTTATACACCTTTTAAAGTGGAATTTTTGCCAAATGACGATGTATTTTTTTGTAAGTTTGGGTCCAATAAAGACACCACAATTTAAAAAAAAAAAAAAAAAAAAAGTTTGAGAACCCCCGCCGTAGCTCATCATCATTAACTATTCCATTTGCAATGGAGAAAAATTAAATTAGGCATTTATAATCGGCAGTATTAAATCTTTCCTCCTCTCCTGCCGTCCTGTCACTGTATTGCAGCTTTGAGCTACAATCTCCATTTCTCCTACTCTCACCAGAGGGCAAACAGCTTGACACACCTCCCAGTTTTCCACCTTTCTAAGAACCATGTTCCCCATCTCAGGGGGTAACTGGTGTTGATGTGTTGTTCACGCATCGGGGGTAGTTAGGGAGGTTCGGAGGCTGCTTGTTTCTGGCCGGCTGCTCGGCTGACTGGCCGCTCAAGAAGACCGAAACTCGGCCCGATGAAGCTGGAACTCATGCTCCACTGACTCAATGTGTCAACAGGGGAGTGTTTCATGAATCTGGCCTTCCATCCCACGCGACATGACACTGATTCAAGGCGCTGCTGAGGCGTTACACACTGTACACACACACAGATACACACAACCAGGCGAGGTGTGTGAGGGATGGAGGGAGAGGAGGAGAGGGAGCTGGAGCTGATACGTTCTTTTGGTGCCACATGAGAGAACAGAGATGAGAGAGAGGAAGTTTTGGAAAGGAGATTGTGGCATGTGTGAATAACAGGGGCTGGCATTTTCTCCCATTGGCCCCGTTTTCAAGACAATTGTCATGCAAATTGTACACAAACATTTGACGTTTTGGAAAAAAAGAATTGAATTGGAATTAGTTTGAATATCAAAGGAGCTGATGCACATGAATGGGCTTTCTGATTGCCCCAATAATAAAACCCATCTGTCAAATTTGATATTCAGACAAAGCAAAAACAAAGGGTTGCTCATGGCACTGGCACTTGCACTGGCCACGCAAAACATGTAAGAAGTGCTGAAGCTCCATGACAGATAATACCTCAATTTCAGAAAATTCAGTGCTTATAATTGTAAGATGTCAGCACGAATTTTTTTAATTCATGCTAAACCACTATAATTTATTTGACAAAATCACTTTAGTAGCCACTGACCATCAGTCACTGTAACGTTTTATGATAATTTTGCTCACATGATGAAATTATGTGAGCGCACAAAGTTTAAAGATCATTATTCCCCCTCAAGACAAAAATATAGAAAACATAAATATGCAAATATTTAAACACACAATACCTTATTTCTGCCACTAGATGTCTCTCTATCAAAACAATGAAAACAAAAGACTGAACTGAAGATGTTCCGACGGTGGGATCACGGGATTTGTTTCTTATTTTATTAGTAAATAGCCACCATTGTAGATGAAAATCTGTGACTGACTCTTGACTGGTGTTACGCTGGAATTTAGCAACAGGTGAGAAAAGGGAATGTAATGTTACCTTGAATAAAATTACAGATTTTTTTCTCAGCTTGAACATGATTGGAACCATTTGGGATAATGTGAGAACTCCACCAAAAAATCTAATAAAGATAAAGTCGTTTTTAGACATTTTAATGTAGAAACGTTACATATTGTACAGAAACACGATGTAACACTAAATGTCTCTTTCTCTCCTTATGGAAGTTTAAACATCACTGTTGCGTACGTTGAAAACTGGACCAAAATTTACCTCCAGACTAGTTGCAGTGCTAAAAAGTCCTGCCCATACAAACACATCTTTATTCAGATTTTAGAAACACTCACCATTGGCAGATTAATGTAGAACAAGCCTTTCATCATCAGGCATTTGGCTTTCTGCATGGTCAACATGTCAAATATCCAAATGAAGAAACAATAAGCAAAATACACTCAACGAAGGAGGGCTTTGCAAATCTTAAAAGTGGTAATTGGAGAAACGTGTCCAAACAAAGCTTTGGTTGCTTTAACATCAGTCCTCATTAGTTTTTTAGTATCTGACTCTTTCTTCCCTTCTGTGCGTGTTGTAGTTTTGCACAGGGCCCCCTGAAAGACGCTCCCAACCTGATCTGCACACCGCACACAGCCTGGTACAGCGAGCAGGCGTCTCTGGAGATGAGAGAGGCCGCCGCCACCGAGATCCGAAGAGCCATCACCGGTACGCACAAAAAGTCAACAAAAAATCAGTGTACCGTCTGCTAAACACGACATTAAATCCTCTTCCTGCCTTTCACTTGTTCATCGTCAGGCTCACCGAGCCCCCTCCCTCCACCCCTCCGCCTCAGTCTACTATGTGACCTGTTGCACGTCTTTCTTTCCCAGATGTCCATTTCCACTTCAATAGGCCCTGGGCAGCCTTTATTAAATCTGGACCTCTTAATAGATGTCATCATTAGTTCCCTGACGCAGAGCGCAGCCGGCAGCCCGGGGGCCGGCCCACCAGAAACCATCCAGATTGTTAAACTATCTTAATTTGCATTTGTGTATCCAAGCCTGATACGTTTGTCAGTCGGAACCCATTAACACTTTTGCGTCATCTGGTCACTCATCCCCCCAATAACAAGTTAGGGCTTTTTAGAGTGTGTGATTTAAAATCTTCAAATCTGTGTGCGTGTGCGTGTGTGCGTGTGTGTGTGGGTGGGTGTGAGACAGGCCGTATCCCAGACAGCCTAAGAAACTGCGTCAACAAGGAGTTCTTTGTCACCACGGCACCATGGGCAGTTATGGATCAACCAGGCGTTCACCCTGAACTCAACGGCGCCGCCTACAGGTAGGGGGTGGACATGCAGATGGCTCTCACATCTTCAACATCCATCATCCAAATTCCTTTAAGAAAATGTTAAAAGCTGCCCTGCATTTTTTAAAAATAGGATTGTAGGAGTTTAGTCTTTTAATATGTTAGAAAATCATGTTTATTGATGTATTTTTGGCCCTGCAGATGCCTTTGTTTTAAATCACAAAGTAGACCAAATTAGAGAGTTCATGATCAATTTTTAATAAAACTTGTTACAGCTGTCCCAGTTATTTTTATTTGTAGCTGTTTTTGAAAGAAAAATTCAAAAAATGCCATGTTTATATGCTTTGTCCCGTTTTTTTCACTGTTTTTAAATGAACTCACCACTCTGTTACAGACTCTAGTCCCCTGTCCCCTGACTAACTGTCCTCTGTAGAGGTAGAAAAGTTATCTCTCTGCCCTCCATGTTCCCCCTGTGAGCTCTTCCTGATCTCAGCATGTCCGCCTCCGTGTGCTTCTTTTCACGCAGCCATGTGAACCAAACTCTCCCGGCCGTAACAACCGGCGCCCCCCAAGACAAAATTAATGCCTAGATCAGGAGCAGGTAAATACGAGCATCCGGGCCAACAGCCTCTTGCCTGGAGGTCCCGGATAAGACCCCCATCCTCCACCCACTTTCACTTGAGCTCACGTGATGTGTGTCCCCCTCTATAACCTCCCCAGTGCTCACCTGTTTGACTGAACACACAGTAGAGGTGAATGGCAGCAAATGTGGGTTTTGGGTGTCACAGGAAGCATGACGTGAAGCCATTCTGATGCAGTTTTTCAGTGATGGCGTTGTGCTTTGTGGTTTCCTTCTTTTGGGGGGTTTTGGGGAAATTCTGTCGGAGTTCATGTCTCTGAACTGTATCCTTCTCTTTCCCTCTCTGACTAAATGGTGTTATTGTACGGAGACCCTGAGGGACCACGGTGGATTTTTTTTTTTTAATTACTTTTGAAATCTCTTACAACACTTATTGCTTTCCCATTGATCCATTGGAGCAGCTGGTGGTCAAGTTCAGTGTAATACACTGCCAGTTTCTGCAAACGCTCTGTAGATAGTACAGAAAGGAGAGCTGTGTTCACAACCTCTCATACAGTTTCAAAACCCAGCTCAGCCGTTATGAATCAGAAGATGCACAGGTTTCCCACCGTGACCCTTCGGCGGCTCCGTATTATTGTAATATTTCCTCACAGTTTTTATCCCAAAGTAATTTAATTTAATTTAATGTAATGTAATGGCTCTTTTCCGTCACATAGTCTTATGAACTAGATCAGTCCCGTTTGTGCTTTCACCTCACTTCAAGAGCTGCAAAGATGAGGCAAAATGAACTGATAAAGGATTAAAAAGATTACATCTTTGCCATGTTTTTGGTTATTTTCTTGATTAAGTACAAACCCTATTGTTAACAGCTAGCATATTAACAAACAAAGATTTTCATCAGTGAATAATACATTCATTTTCTTCATCAGTTGTATGTAAAATGATGGAAGAAGGTGACATCTTCAGATTTCTCGATTTGTTCGACCAGCAGATGTCCCGTTTACTCATTGAAGTCTAAGAAAAACCCAAAAGATTCACATTTCAGAGGGTGGCACCCGTCATTTTTCCAATTTCCTGCTAAAAAAAAAGGACTCCATTGGTACAAAAACTAAACCTGACTTGATTTTTTTAAACAGTCATTCAGTACTTTATTAAAAGCGGGAACTTTTTAACAGGCTGAAATGGATCCTAAAGAGGCAGAAAAGAGCCAGTAGTATCACTAGAAGTCAGCTTGGTCAGAGAATCCTGTCCTTGATGGTGTTGGGAATTAGCCCTGTCAACCTGTGAGTCTCCACTCTGACTCCTGACAATCTCCTCCCCACAGATACCCTCCGGGTGTAGTGGGAGTGGCTCCAGGCGGCATCCCGGGGGCGTTAGAGGGCATGGTGCCAGGTGGGGTGCCCATCGCCCACACCCTGCCCTCTGGTACACACCCCTCCCAAGCCCCGTCGCCCAACCAGCCCTCCAAACACGGCGAGACCAGAGAGCACCTCACCGAGCAATAGCAGCAGAAGGGATACGAGCAGCGACATCTCATCCGACCCGTCAACAACCAACCAATCACAACGCAACCGACCAACTGGGACCAAAAGACAGTGAAACAACACAAGCGGCTGCCTGTTCAATCAGTCAGCAGCTGGGAACAAAAACAAGCGTTCCGGGGGAATTTGTACTTTTAACGTTTTAGTTTTTACTCTCTGTCTCTTTGGGCTCAGTACCGACTTTACTCTTTGATGATGATGTTTTTTTTTGTTTTTTGTTTTGTTTTGTTTTTGTTTTTTTTCTTCTTCTTCGGGACATGCCTATGATTGTGGACACAGAGTCCAGTGTTTTTAGCGCTCCGGGATTTGCCCGATGAGACTCTGTCCCGCCCCCTTCTACACCTCAGAGCTCATGGGAAATGTAGGCCCACATCTCAACACACAGATGGGCAAACAAGAGAAAAACTTTGGCATCATGTGCAACTGGACCTTACCCCCGTGCCCCAACCCCCCCCAATTCCCTCCTGATCCTCCCCGCCTCTCCTCCACCCAGCTCCGACCCTTCCTATGTAACTAATGTGTGTTGTTTAGGCCCCTCGTTATGCCTCAGAAGAGAATTATTAATTTTTTCTTTCGATCTTTAGTGTGAATGACTAAAAATGGATTATTGACTTATATATATTTATCATTCGTAAAATAAAAAGGAAAAGATTGCTCATCAGTTATAGTAATCTAGAGTGGGTTTTAACCCTTTCCTGGCAATAATTCACACAGAATGACAGCTGTCGCGGTTGCAGTTACAGGATTCACCACTTGAGGGCACTTCTACACAGTGAGAGGGATTTCTTCTGCACCTGAGATCCTAAGTTGCTCAAATATATTGTGATTATTTTTGTAATCTGTCAACAGAAAACACTAAACATAAACTTTTGCTTTATACTTCTGATTGTAGCTGAATTTAGAGGTTATGTGGATTTAGACGGAGCTGCCAGCAAACTTACCTTTTCTTTTTAGTTGTCAAGAGTTGGTGACGTGTCAGTGTGTCTGTGAGCTGTGAAGACGGAAACATTTTTATAATCATAAAAAAAAATGGCGTTCGTGTGACTGCACCTGATCCTCTGTTGACAAATGGACATTTCTCAAGACAGCCGTTGGACAACTTATCTGATCTTGTGGCACCAGCTCAAAGATCGTGACCCCCTTTTTTTGCTTCTTTGAGCACATTTCACACTGAGGACAGGAAAGGGTTAAAGCAAACTTCATTTCTTAATGACTCAGGAAAACACTTTTTTGCAGATATTGTTTATTCCCAGAATTTTTTTGTCTTTGAGGAAAAAAAAAGATGACTAATCTGGTTAGTCTGGATATTTTCTCTCCTCCCTCATCCTCTCCATTGTGGTATTTTTATATACAAGGCGCATCCCACGTTTTTGGTGTTAAAGAGTTTTGAAGAGTCCTGTTAGATTTGTATTGCCTAGTTAAATGTTCCTATAACCATAGTCCTATGTGATCCGCCCTCTCTTCTCTCCTTCTTATATTTTCTTTGTTCTATTGAAGGCCAGGTTCTTTGGGGCATCCTGTACTCTGTAAGAGCAATAGCAGAAAACTCCTATTTAGTGTCCCAACAATAGCAGAAGAGGCAGCCAGCAGTATGTTTTTGTTTTTAGTGTGAGTATTTGTATTTGTTTCTTGTACAAGGTGAACATTTAGCATTCAGTGCAGTTCAAATAAAAGATACGATTCTGAGAACCAGCTGTCTGTTGCGACACTTTTTGTCCTGTATGTTGTATTCTCATGAGATATCTCCCTTTGCACTACTCTTACATCATCTGAGTCATGCTTGTAGTGTTCTTTAATCACAAGAGGGCGCCAAAGTATTAACAAATCCTAATAAAAGAAGATGAAATGCAGCAATGTCACAACAATAATCCAAACAAAATAAGTCTAGTTGAAGATGAAGATTCATCAGATGAATATTGGCTCTTGGGGTAAAAACCAAACATTTAGGCCTATTTAATAGTTTAACCTTAATACAGTTTATTATCAATTATTATAATTTAACCTTAAAGCCCCTCCAAGGAACTTGGATGAATATATCTACTATAGGTGATGGGTTAGTTTGTTGGAACTGACATTTGATCTATTTGTAGCATTTAATTTTACTGGAGCAAAGGTCCCCCTCCTTGAAAGTTTAATTCAATAAATAATTAACCTGTAAGTGGCAAAACAGGAACAGGCAAAGTCTTTTGTTTTCTCACTGCGATGAGAAAGGAGTCGAGAAGGAGCAGAACTGACCAGCGCGAAGAAATGCCTGCAGACCGCCTGTGGAGCGCAGCTCTGTGTGCAAGTTGACGAGCAGTGCAGCACCGCCATGCGCACTGGAGAGCTGAGAATAATGATTATATGCAATCATTATATGAAAACAATGGTATGAGTCCAAACACTGTCCAAAACGCACAGCATTTTGTATCCATATTTTCCAGGCACAAATCCACATCATCCCTGTGCGCCGAGGAACACTGGGATGAAGCGCTTCAAGAGTAAACACTCGCCGAATCTCACGGTGTACACACAGCAGTGAGTGCCACCTGCACGTGTCGTGCTGGCACACACCTGCTCCAGTTTATTGGTAATCACCAGCTGATGCACTAATAGTGGCCAGTTGGATAATGTTAACTTATCACCCAACCCTACTACTTACTTGCACAATACCAGCTCGACCATAAACATAAAATATTGAAATGATCTAAAGAAAAATATCCTCCTTCTTCCAACCATAGACAGTGAAAAAGAGAACAGCGGATCGATCATGCTTGTAAACAACAAATCATCTTCCGGTCTGAGTGCTGAAATGCGTTTCAGAGCATTTCCGCTGACTGGGCAGACCAGGGCAGACCAGGGCACTGTAAAAGACAGGATATTCATCTCCAGTCTCCTCTCAGATGGTCTCATTTGCAGATGTAGGAAGATGTGAGGCATCAGTATTAAATTTAGACGGCTTTGTAACCAGTTACAAGTTCCTCAAAGGGACTTTAATGAACATTCCTCCTACTCTTGGAAGTTTTCTGGACGTTTTCGCATCTCATGCTTTAGTTAATTTTTCTACAGTGATGCTAATAAACATTATATCTTAGTTTTATTCAGAAAATTCTTTTTTTTAAATCACAGGCAGGAACAGTAAGTGACTTTGGCTTAATTCTTCCAAAACACAGCATGCATCCCTCTTTTCAAACAGGCTTCAACTTCTCACTTTGAAAGCGGTTCATCCTGCAGTGATCCGGACTGTAATTACATGGTGTGAGCGTTATTGATCGTGTCCTTGTTTGTGATCGGTCACCCAACAGGCGCATCAAATTTTAGAACATTTCCATCCACCATCACTGGTGCCTTTTGTGATCCTGAACAGCAAAAATGAGAAAGCAAACACAGAGGGCAACAAAGAGGATGCAAGTGAGTCAAATTTAATATTAATGCACTCTATAGAAAGAGGCAGAGTGTTTTCTCTTTTCCCCACCAGCGTCACCACCACCCACACTTACATGACAAAAAACTGCTAAACCACACGTAAAAATGTCAGTAAACTTGTATGCGCCCCCCCACCCACCCCTTCCCCTCACAGAATGTAGTTATAATCTGTGCAAAATAAAAATACTTCAAGACTGAATGGATCAAACAGAACACAGATAAAACTTGGGGGGAAAAAAGGGGATCTCCTCCGTGCGCTGACTCTCCGAAACAAATAAATAAATCCAACAACAGAAGGGGGTTCGCAGAGGGATCAGCAATCAGGAAAACAGGTGCTCCTTAGACCTTTACATACACACACAAATTAGCATTCTCTCAGATTTAAGCACAATTTCTTTCAGGCAATTCTGTAAATGAAATTTCTCATCTAGTGCAGCTTCGGGATTTCCTTAAATAGAGTATATTTTTCTACATGTTCTAGTATTTCTCTCAGGTCGAGATGATTACTTTGATAACAAATAAGGAGAACTCTGGGTTACAGGAAGGCAAAGTAACTGAACTCGATGTGCTTTCATAGAGCAGTAATCAGGATTCTGTTTGTTGGTGCTGGTTTTTTTCTCACAGAACACATGCATTTATTACAAGTTAAAGATTTACATTTTGGAGAAAGGAAAAAAAAAATGTAGATAGTAAGGGACTCTCCCAGAGCCGACAGTGTCCAGTCTTTTACAGAGTTCATTGTTTCCCCTTACTCACTCGTCCTCGTCCTCCTCTTCCTCGCCGTCAGACAGAGAGGCACAGGGGCGGATCTGGCGATATCTGTCCAACCACTTCTCCACCATCTGGGTGACCAGGGGGTGGTTGCGGCGGCGGGAGCTCTTCTGCATGGCTGCCAGCATGCCTCCTTCTGTCACGCAGCAGTCCAGCCATTCCCTCAGCAGCTTCTCCTGCTGCTCCTCGTTACCCATCTGAGACACACACACAAACGTGCAATTATGTTGGAGGTGTGACACTACTGGGGACCAAAATTATGTATCGCAAGCATGGCATCCAATTTAAAACTGCATGGCTGAAGTAATTAAAGCAAACCTGACATCACAAGCTGTGCATAATTCAGATCGTTTTTGTTTTCTTTGACATGCAAAAAATCTCTAATTTTCCTCAGAAAGGAGCATGTCAGTTCATGTGTGTTGCGTTTTCTCCTTCATGAAGAAACTGATTACTGTAATTTACAGCAAAAAAAAGCTGACTTATATGTGCAACAGTTCATTGAATATTTAAACGTTAGATCTAGTGAATGCAGAGTGAAAACATTGCTTTTTATTTCTATATTTAGCATCAAAACAAAACTGAAATTGGCCACATTTTAAAAAAAAATATGAGCTCAGACTGTGCATCTGACCCTACCTCCTGTGCAGACAGGAAGTGAATGTGCAGCAGCTTCCTCTCGCTGTCCACCAGCGGCAAGAAAGTGACCGTGACATCATCGTCAGTATTTAGGTTGGCGCCCGCACCGCGATTGTCGTAGCCGTCATTCTCCATGGCCACCAGGGCCGAGAAGTGTCCCCGCGTGTAGCCGAGGGCGATGGGGCTTTTCCAGCAGAAACTTTGCTCCCATAACAGAGGCAGGTACACACCTAAACAACACACACACACACACACAACGCAAGTCAGACCAGCTGGGAGTGCCTGCAGGCCACGACACTCGAGCCACCTGGGAGGATACGCTCGAATTACAGTGCCTGTGAATGCCGGTCAGGGCCAAGCACCATCTCAAATCTGACCTGACATCACAAGTGGCTTCGTTTTAGCCGACTGAAAACAACAGGCTCATTGTGAGCTGAGGTGCGGCCTTGAGCCTTGCCTCTTCACAAGTGCACCCTCCCTAACTCCTCCAACTTCCTGCTTCAAACACACACTACCACTCAGCAGACACTTAGCGTGAAATGTAGTCTAAAGCTGCAATGCTTATTCATATTCAAAATTGCAGGCAGGTCAACAGACTGATGAGATTCTGTGTTAATCCTTGCTACGCTTCCTCTGATTTTGATTTACACCTTCAGCTTGTTTCTGTTAATTACAAAGACTCAAGAAATTTAATTCATGCTCTCTTGTTGGTGTACGTGCTAAAATTCAAAGGTAAACACCATTATCAAATAAAAGTTTCTAGAAAGATTTGGCACACTGAGTGAGCCCAAGTAACTTACAGGATGATAACAGACTATTTTTAACTTCTCACCATTAGCAGAGATCGCCCCTATCTTCCCCAAATGTTGTTTAATTCTGCCGTGTGTGTGTACTTTAGTAGATCTCGGACTGCATTTTTAAACCCCATTCACTGCCACTCATGTTGAAACAGGGTACAGAAACACTACGCGTGAAAGTTGCTAGGTATCTGTAATTCACTCTTCGAAACAGAACATCTGCCTTTATTTGGTCAAAAATCGCAGAGAGGGAGAGAGAGAGAGGAGAGCTGGGAGCTGGGAGACAAAAGTTGTTATGCCTGGAAAAACACTTCCTTTCAAGTGCCCCCTTGCTAGCTTGAATATTAGCATGCCCAGAGACTCAGGGGATATATGTCTCTAAAATTTTTTTTGTAGCAACTGCAATTTAATAAGTGGAGCTGGTCACAATGAAAAACTAATAATTGCCAGTTTTCAAGGGGACTTTCTTCAGTGAGTGAGGTTAGTAAACAGCAAATAAACCCAATCAAAATGCTGTTTACAAGTAAAAGAAAAAACACCTCTTTTGTGTGAATCCATGCTTTCAAGGAGAATAACTCAAGAATTCCTCACATAAATGACTTAACTTAAAATCTGTGCAACCTCACCTTGAAAACGAGTGTATCCTAACGTTTCCCCACGGAAACTTTTGTAGTATTTCACTCCGTAGACTATGATTGGTCTGCGAAGAATGTGTGCGAGAACAAAAATGTGGGTCTGCTCCAGGCTGGCCCCAGGCTGAGAGGAGGAGAAAGAGGAACAGAAAAATGACACATCATACAGGAGTTGTAACCATAAAGGCTTCCCCCCATTTTACACAGCATATTATAGAACTATAAATAGTGACAAGGGGTTAGACTGCCAAGTACTGTGATCAAACTGCAAAACAGTGTGTCCTGCATACAGTGAACCTACAACGATGCAGCTATGAGTACGACTGCGTGCCACCGTCTCTGCTTATCCTTCAGTTGTATCATCTAAATAAACAGGCTGCATAACAGCTTTTAAATAAACTGCAGCTACAGTCACATTTCATGTTAAAAGGCAGCTTCAGAGTCATCCACACTTATGGGACGGGCTATAAAAACAGCTGATCTTATCCTTTTGGATCTCATCACTCCATCACTGTCAAAGCCTCAGATGAGGTTATCACATGGTCGCCTCTGCTGTGTTTGTTTGTGCTGCCAGTGGAGTGGCTCTCTGAGCTAAATGCCTGTAATCCCAAGGTCACATGTTGGAAAAGAGTGCTGGTTCAGCGAGCGTGCCAGCCGAGCAGATGAGCTGTCGGTCAATCTACAACTCCATCTTAGGGGATCTATGGCAATTGTTTACGTCAATGTCAGTGCAACTTAATCCAATTTACTTTGTGGGCATTAAAGCTCAGGAGCAGCACTAAATTGCTGAGGTCAGACCACAAGATACTGTTGTCTGTTAAAATGTTCACTGTGTCAGATTAGGCGATTAAAGAGTCAAATTCTCGCTGTGTCATGGCGCAGTCCTGACGTGGGTGACATCACTGGCAAGGAAGAGCTTGCCACTGACTATTACTACTACCAACAGGCTGTCGTGGGAGGTAAACAAAAAATCAAACATGCAAGTCTTTTTGTCGTGAGTTCGTGAGGCGTCCTAGATGCAGGATCATTTGTCGTCCACTATGACATGATATGCGGGATGGAACAATCGATTGTCGCGCCTCATGCTTATTGATCGTTTCCGAGCCTACCTGAGGCCCTGCGTCTTCCTGGTCGGGCTATTATCGGGCTGATATCTTGAGGTCTGACCTCGACAATAGTTTAATTTTTTTAGATGTTCAACTTCACAGTTTGGGTAAACAGTTTCAGTGAGTGTTTTTGAAGGTCATACAGTTCAAACATTTCTCTATGTGGTCTGTATGTCCCAAGGCAAACTGAACCTGCAGGTCTGTCCATTTAAACTGGGGTACGCAGATGATTTTTGGTGTCACTGGCAAATCCTGTATATTAACCTTTCAGCACATTGAAATTCAGGTGGTCCGATGGAAAAATAGACTTCTGCATCCCTCCGTGGCTCTGGATTCAGACCTTGACTGACACTTTTCAGCCAGTCACAGGTCATTTCACAGAGCGCGTGTTCCTCAGCGACAGGAGACGTGGCTAAACACTTGGCGTGTTTTACGTTGTAAAACTGGCATCCAGCGACAATAGTGTCTGCCAGCGACACCAACAGCCAGCTTGAGTTGAGCTGAGACGGACCAGTTTGCACAGCTGCAGCTTTCCCTGCAATTGTTTGGTCTCGTCGGAATTCTTTGTTGTTGCTCTCTGTTTTGAGGCCGGTTTACACCAAACGAAATAAAACGTAAGCAGGAGCAAAACAGGGAGGGGAGGGTGCAGTGGGGATGCTTCCTCAGGAGTCTCATGCTAAAGCCAGCTCGATTTCTAAATATTGCCTACCCCAGCTTTAAAGACAATATTAAGATGGTAGCTCTTTAAAATTGCAGAAAAAGGAGACAAACACGCAAACTGATTATCGACATCTGCATCCAAAACACGGTCATGGCTGCCGTGAACAAGTTAAAATACATTGTGGAGTTTCTGACCATCTTTGGGGTTATGAAGCAATGTTTGCGAAGCAGTTCCCTGTTCTGTTTGTATCTCATGCTCTACTAGCATACAAGCATCCACAGTAACTAACTATGCAAGAATGCTGCGGAGTGATGCACATTTCTGCTAACTATAGAGGACAGTAATGAGTATGTGTAGCGCCCGCAAGCCGAGACATCCTGCTGACTGACGCTGACTGAATGACTGATGTAAACAATGTTAAGTTTGAAGAGAAAAAAAAGAACACAGAAAATCCAATAATAAATGGTTTTAAAAGATGTCAGACAACATGTGTGCTAGGTCTGGAGAAATCACACATGGATTTTTGTGCAAAAGTACAGAATTTAAAAATAAATGTGCTTTTTTTTTTAAGGGAAAATCCACAGGAGGGCTTTCAACAGGAGAAGAAAGATTTTCTTGTTTTCTTGTTTACCCCCCAAAGCAAAAGCAGAAAGTAAAATGTTTGTTCTTTTTGCGCAGCAGCAGATGAGTTTAACACAGAAGCCAAACTTCCTACATTTCTAAATGTGTGGCTGACAGTTCAATGATTTTCTAAGATAACCATTGGCCACTAAATAATTAACTTGGTGCCATTTCTATCACTGGCAGACATCCGAAGGTCGAACAACCAAAAGCACAAATCTTTGTTGTCATAAAACTGCCATGCTAACTGTGAGGATTCATCAGTTTATTGTATTTTTTAAATATATCTCTGCCCTCGTCACAAGTTTTATCCCCTCAAAGCAAATTTACAAAAAGCAGACACACTCCCTTTACCGACTGACCACACCATCCCGGGCCATTCTCTGTGTTTCGATTGATGGTGAACTAAAGGAAGGAAGTGAGGAAACCAGAAGGAACCTCATAATTACCTGGCTGGCCAGCGACAGGATGAACGCCCAGTCCTCCTGCCACTGCTCCTCTCTCAGTGAGAAATGCAAGCCGAAGCTCTGCGAGTACCACGACTCCCATTCCTTCCAACGAGTGTAAAACCTAAAAAAGAAGTTACATATGAGTCCATTTTGAAAGTCCACGTGAATCAAATTTCAGACTGTCAGCCTGTTATATCCCATAAATATATTTATTTTAGAGCTGCAATGATTAACTGAATAATCGATTAATAGAAAATTAATCGCCAACTATTTTGATAATCGATTAATTGATTATGCCATTTTTTGAATAAAAAAGTACAAAGAATTCCTGGTTTAGCCTCTTAAATGTGAGGATCTGTTGCTTCTCTGCATCAGTAATGATCGTAAATGAGGAGTCTGTGTGTTTTGGGCTGTTGTTTGGACAGAAGAAGTAATCTATAGATATCACATTGGGCTTTGGGAACTTAACATGTGCTGTTTAGCACTTTTTTGACATTTCATGGAATAAATGATATAAAGATCAATCGTAAAAATAATCAGCAGATTATCGATAATGAAAACAATCATTAGTTGCAGCCCTAATTTATTTGCAACAGTTAATTTATTCTTTAGCAAGTGCATCTCAACAACAGGATTTTATTGACAGAGTAGTGCTTCTGAGTTACAATAAACCACATAAAAAGTTTTTTTAAGTTAAGCTTAAAAAAACAAAATCATCAGCACACCTGCCGCTAAACATTAAAAGGAGGAAAACTCTGTGTTGTTCTACCTTTACTATACTAGTTCATAATTTGACTGTGTGAAGGAAGTATGAATGTAAATATCCCGAGGAAATGCTTCTACTCTGAGCCACAGAGTTAAATGATCAAAATCTCTAAACTGCCAGCACAGCGTGGCTGCAGTCAAACAGGGAAACTTCTACACTGTCTCTCTGAACATGCGAATTTACGGAACAGGAAAGCCTGAAAGGCAGCAACCTTCACTTTGCTCTAAATTAAGTGTATTTGGTGATAAAAACGTGCATCAAAAACATTCATCTTTACTTAAATTTATCTTTAAGATATATTTTTAAGTGTTTGGGAAGAGCTACAACTTTCAGCTCAGCTTTCACTATTTTGGGCCTTATTTTCCTTTCAAAGACTTCTATGCTGCATTCATGCTGATGACATGCAGCTCTTTTGGAAGACAAGGACAGAGGAAGGTTTTGTTGAGACTTGTGTGTCAAATTGTGTTTTCTAAAAATAGAAGTCAGTTCAGTCAGATTATTCAGTGCCAGATGTGCTCTTGTGTGTTAAAGTGCTGAGACACTTTGGACAGATCTCATGTTGCAAGCAAGTAAAACAACTTATTTGGACTAATAAAAGTGTTTCCTGGATGTAAGTGACCAGAGACACTGTGCAGTGTTGGGTGTCGCACCAGTGGGAGCAGTCGTGCAGGCTGTCATGGAGGGTCTTCCGGAGAACAGAGTCTTTGTCGTAGATGCCCCACGTGGCCTGAAGAACAGAGTCCAACAGACAGTCTCCGGCCGTGCGGTTCCACAAGGCGTACAGACGACTGTCGAGGCGTGTCCCAAGCTCCAGGGACCAGTTGATAACTGGAGATTCCTCCTCCAACTCTACACAGACAGAAAGACGGAAAAAACTGGATTGGTTGGGTGAGGGCACCAATGGGTCGGGTTCAGCAAAGCCTTGTTCGCGAGTGTCTGTTTCTGCAGTAAAAATAGCACGGGAAAACTTTAAGAGAGACAGTTAAGATAAGAACGTGACAACTGACCTTTCAACAAATCATCTCGGGTTAATGAGAGGAAATACAATTTTTAAAAAATTAAATTAAATTTTAAAAAAAGAAAACATTGACTGAAAGGTTAAAAGCTTAATCTTTTCACAAAGTCTCAGCACTGAAATCACACATACCGCACGGTGTTTTTAAATTTGCAGCTGCTGCACCTAGTCATCATTAAAATTGTGTGTCGCACAACCAGCTTTTCAGCATGTTCTGCATTTAACATTATCAAACACACCTTTCCTGTTTCCTCAGCTACTTCCCATGCATAAACCAAAAAAGCCAGAGCACCCCTTACCAGTAACCCAGTTTACAGGGGCTTAAATAGGTCACAAGACTCCTACGATACAGTGATACAGTACAACACACAAAACACATGACATTCACAAGCATACACACATACACACAGCAGTGCAGTGCAGTGCAGTCCTGGGAGTGTGTCATTGGTTAAGCATGAGGGAGGGAAAGCAACACGCTCAATTAACCTAATTAGAGAGGGCACAGAAGAGGAGGCAGGAGGACGCAAAGATCACAGGAGCAGATGTTGGTTTTTAAACCAAAGTCACATCCAGGAGCTGAATCACGAGTAACCAAAACCCATCATGTCTCAACATGAGACTGGACTTAAAGGAGAAGTTTGTTTTTTTGCACATTAAAGGACAATTCCGGGCAAATTCAACCCTGGGGTGTTTTTTATGTTACGTTCGGGGTCTAAAAGAATGAATCTGAAGATTTTCAATGTAA
>JAQLOL010000014.1:7613541-7624434 GCA_029783665.1 Naso thynnoides
AGGCTTGACATTAGCCTGGTTAAATAAAAGGTAACAAATTAACACAGATATAAATTTACTTAATATTATTTATTAACTAATAACAAATTGTACATTAGCGCACAGCAAAAAGCGGCGCTGCAGACATAGAATTGAAGCGAATAGAATTGTTGTGTTGCTGTGTATGATATTAATTAAAAGGAAAAAAAAAAGACTGGATCGGAAAGCTGGATCGGCGTCATTCATCAGATATCCGATCCAGCTAATTAGTCAATATCGGAGCAGATATCCGATCTGAATATCGGATCAGTGCATCCCTAATACCAACACATAGGCCTACTGATATATCAAAATAATATTGGTAAACTGATAAATCGGTCGGGCCCTAGTTACCAGGACTGCACTTTGGTCAATATTTGCCCATTCTTGTGCCAGGCCTTGTTATTCCTTTCACAACAAAGGCAATTGCACCATATGGACACCTGGGTAATGAAATTTCTGTTATTTAACAGTAGACAAGGGGAGTAAATTATCACAGGAGGTTATTCATCACAGTCCAGTCTACATAGTGTTAGTTACTGTACAAAATACAAGCAACTTTTGTAGTAGAATCAGACCCCTCATTCTTTTTCCTCTTGTGTTTTCTGAAAACTAAAAAAACTACACTAAACTTTTTTAAACATTCTCTAATCTGGTCTGTAGACAATTTGCTCCGACTTCGAATTATAGCTACAGGGTAATTTGTTTTTAAGCCTAAAACATCCGTTACAGCCTTGGAAGTCTGTTTTAGTTGAGTAATAGTCTCTTTGGTCTATAGTATACTCTTTGATTTTTTAAAAAATGTGAAATATTTAGAGATGTTAAAATTAGGTTTAAAATTTCATTGTTTGATTTTAACCCTTTACTGCATATTGTGCTGCTAGATACTTGAAGCAGCTCATTTAACCACTGCAGATTGCATAATTGATACACATCTAATTAGTGATCCACACATATAAAAAACATGCTTTCATCTTCATTTAGAAAATAGTCTTGTTCAAACTGTGTATTTTAGCTTGCTTGATTGTGCTGACAAAATGTGTTTTGTAGTTTGCTATTATTGATAGTGCACATATAGCAAAATAACAACAACAATCACAATATAAAAACCCCAATACTTAGCCTACCTACTGTACGAATATTCGAATATTCGGGTCCAACCCTGTAGTTTGAGTTGCACGTATAACGTTATTATGATTTTACTTTGCTTTATTCAACGCTAAGCATAAGAAGAAAGTATGTCTGATAATATTAGTATAACGTTCTGAATGTCCGGAAGACTGAAAATGAAAACACTGACCTCTTTATCTGAGAAAAGGCTGTTTTCATTCCTCTAACCTCGGGCAGTCCTCTTCATTGTGAGAGTGGAGTTGAATGTAAACCTTAAAAAATCAGTTAGTCTTAAGCCCTCTAGCCTCCAACAGCAGACCAATGACTTATTACTCCTTTCCCAGGGCAGTCACAGACACCATAAGAGTCATATTTTAAATCTGGTGTAACACCTCGACCTCGGTGAATATGTCAGTGTGCTGTTAATGTGTATGTATTTGTGTGTATGTGTTTTGCTATTGCTTTTAGTCACGTCAAATGCCTCATTAGACTGCAAAAGAGCTGAAATGGTTTTCTGAGTGCTTTATGTGTGCACGGGAGACTCAGTCTTTGTTGAGTTTAAAAGCATGTTCATCCATTATTCAGAGGTTTTGGTAAATGGACGTGTCCTGGTACAAGTTCATATTGCAATTTGGTGCCATCCATGTTACACACATTTTAAAAACTATTAATGCTGCACATGTTGTGTCAGGTAGCAAGACAGGACAGAAAGACTCCAAAAGATTTAACAGATAGATCCTTGGAAATCCATAACTCATTCAACCATTGGTTTAATAAAAGTGTAAATAATATAAATCATTCATGGGTTTACAGCAGTTTAACTAGACGAAAGAGTCTGCTTCCATGCTAGCAGCTCTGTGTGCTGACATTAGCTGCATTAGCACTAAATGTTAGGGCACGGCCAACATGGTATTTATTGGGCTGACACCGTTATTATGAAGCAAGAAAATTCTAATATCTAGTATATTGGCCAATATATATCCTGAATGTTGTTGTCAAATACTTTTAACTGAGGCAGGATATCTTACATTTAAACAAACTCTATTCCAAACATAAGTAACAGTTAACGCATCGCTATTAGTTATAAGTAATGGACTGCCCTGTGCTGGCCAAAATATGTACTTACATCATTTCATAACACTAATCCAAGCATTCTTTTCAACATAAAAAGTAGTTTTAATATCAGCACATATCTGCATGCCAGTACAGATCTATCTGCGATATCAGCAAAGAGTATAAATATTTGTATTGATTTTCAACAACAGTAGGACATTGCACAGTTGAGAAACAGCACCTGTTTTTTGCCTTTAACCAGTGTGACTGCATTGGTCTGAAGTGTAATAGTGGGCCTGTACTTCTTTTTCTACATACTTTTTGTGCTTGACTGCTAGCTCAATATGGCACTCAACTTGAAGTGGATCCCCCCCCGTGAACATGGAAAAAACAACAAAACCTAAAGGTTCCTATCTGCAGAAGTCAGTAAGCTTTAAAAAAACAAAGTTTGCTTTGTTATGTCTGTGATTTGTTATAAAATCACTTATGAAATCACTGTTTCTGATTTGAAGATTACTTTCGGTTAAAACAGGAAGTATTTGGTTTGGAAAGGAGTTTTTCAACAGTCTGTACAGCCTGCTTTCATTTAACAAATCATATATACAGTAACGTGATTAACTGTTTATTATGTTAAATTCAATAAAATTGCATGTAGCCCCTCTAATTTGACGTGTACTTGTCGTACTCACACAGGCGTTTCAAATTCTAGTTGATTGACTTGGCTGATGTTGGGGTGGGTGGAGCAGAGCTGGAGATAAACTGAACTGACAAGAAAAAGGGCAGGTCAAACATGCATGAATGCAGGCAAATAGCTGCAGGCTGAGACACACAGGAATCAGTTTGCTGGTTTTCAGTCTGTTAAACGGGTCATCCACCACACACTTATTCGAGGCTACAAACCTAACTGATCAAGGTTCACCAAAGTTAAACTGCACACAAAGTAAAGATGTAACGTTGCTTATCCATTGTGAAATGGGAGGCAAACAATTATTAATTTCTTGCATATTGGCTTGCCTTAATAGAAGTGCAAGTTTTCCTGCCTTCACCAGTGAAATATTAGTCAGTCTGTACACACTCCCACAGTCCAGAGGAGATGTTTAATCAGACAAATTCATAATAGTTATAACTTTATTTGTTTAACACTTATCAAGACCATTGTACAAAGTGCTTTCCATTAAAAATGTAGAAGGAGCAACAGATTACACTATAAAACAAGCAAAAATTACACAAGATGAACTCTAAAACCCAAAAAAAGAGACACAGCGATAATAACCCTTAAAGCAACAATATGTAACTTCAACACCACCTGCAGCTTCGGAAAAAAGCAAAAAAACAAACAAAAAACTTAACAATGCATGTTCAGTGTTTCCCACAGAATGGGAATCTGTTTGTGGTGGTGGGGTGGGGTTGGGGGCAAGAGGAACAAGGAGTTTGAATTTTATTTGAACACTTTTATTGAATATACAATGAAATACAGAAATAACTCCCTGCTCAACACGTCTGAAATGATTAGCCTGTTCGCTAACACCACTAACAGCGCAAGTTAATGTCTGCGCACATGTTGAGCTTCCAACTGTGTTAATACAGAGACAGGCTAATATAACAGGATCAGTTAGACTTGTTTGGACCACTTTTGGACTTGTTCGCCCGCATATTTGTGCAGAGATGTCTTCATAATAATGTTGCTTACCGACTACTACCTCTTCCTCTTTTCTGGCAGACTAGGCATGCTAAGCGCTTCTTCTTCTTTTGTTTTATTGGCAGAGTACGATGCGTAGCACCACCTACTGCACTGGAGTGTGTAATAACAAGCTACATTCACAGACAGCTCCATTATCATGTGTTTATGAGTGAGGGTGAACCAAAGTAGTGCCAAAAGCAGAAAAACTCTATTTGTGGCAGAAGATAATTTATTTGTGGTGGGCCGCCACAAATAAATAAATATATGGGAAACACTGATGTTAATACATTGCACAAAACAGCAATGTTAGTAAAACCGGGTCATATATAATGGAGAAAATGTCCTTTGGTTTCCCTGCTTATGTCCTACGACTGCTCTGTCTGTCTGCAGCCTTTTATTTAGCGAAGCTGTCCCCAGCATCTACCTGGTGCTGCAGCTGCAGCTTCGATCTGCAGGAAGCCTTCACGTTGCTTTCAGGAACCTTCATGAATCACAGAATTGAGGCAGAGCAGTCAGAGGGAAACCAGAGGACATTTTCTTCGTAGAATATGACCTGGTTTTACTAAAATTGCTGTTTTGTACGACGTATTAACGGCCATCGTAAAGTTTCTTTTTCAAAGCCGTGGGTCACATTCTAAGTTACGTATTGTTGCTTTAAGAAAACCTATGAGAAAACCTTGATATAAAAGTGAGTCTTAAGAAGTGACTTGAAAGAGGAAACTGATTTTGCTTGTCTGACATGGCCAGGCAGGGAGTTCCATAACTGGAGGGCTCAGACTGAAAAGGCCCTGTCCCCTTTAGGAATAAGATGGGTCGACCAGAAGACCTCCAAAGATCTAGCTTGGGCTGTGGCTGGTAAGGAACAAGCATATCTAAAATGTAGCCAGGAGCCGGAGCGTGTACGGCCTGAAATGTTATCAATAAAATTGTAAAATCAATCATTCCTAAAATTCACAGGCAGCCAACAGAGAGAAGCAAGGATGAGATTAAATTAAATTAGGCAGAAACACCTGTGTGGATGGACCAGGGCTTTGTAATTTAATGAATTATAACCCCCTTAATTGAACTTGACACATGAAAATATGCTGTAAGGTCTTTGGGACAGTGGTTGTACTGCACGTGTCGTAACATAACCACAGATGGTTAAAAAATTTGACCTTACTATCAGTGAAATGTAGCTTGGTAGAGTCAGTAGCATTGCTAGTTGCAGCTTGTCAACACAATATTTAAATTTGGCCCCTCCTACCAGGCTCAACACCGCTAGAAGTATTGTAGCGTGTTCGATACTGCTTGTGCCTATACTGCAAGCAAGTAGGAATATTATAATAGACAAATCGAGTATGTAGTAAGCTACCACAAGCTAACAAAAAGCAGGCCAACTCTTACCTGCTAGCCTTTTTGCCTTACGAGAGCTCTATTTCCTTTACTTCTCCACTATGTCCGTGTGCACAATTTTGGTCCAGTCCCTATGTTTTATCCACTCCCAACCGCACCGGTGTGCTGTCATTGGCTGGGGGAAATGCACCCACTAATCGCCCAGAAATGTCCAGGCTAAACCAAAACATCAAAATACAGGCAAATGGGCAGGGGCTTTGCAGACACAGTCCCCACCACACATGTCTAGGGGCCCAGAAGTGATAATTAAGCCAGATTGATTTTGTATAAGTCTAAGTTTTGTTTTTTAGGAAAATGCTCCTGAATATACCTTTTACCTTTTAACTAGGGCCCAACGGATATAGGATTTTTTTTGGACCAATGCAGGAATTAGGTAGCAAGAACATTTCGATATCAGGTAGTATCGGCTGATTTTATGGTTATCCAATCAGCTTACTTTTGGCAAATATATGTAATGGAGATCATACATTTCAAATTTTATTCCAAGCAAATGACTTAACTCAGATGCAGCTTTTTGATGTTTGTGAACCATGTAGATTTATAAAAGTTGTATAGAAACTAGAAAATTCTATTGCAGAATGGGTTTTTACTGCTCTAAAGATGCCATTTCATTCTGCTTTGTTAGTGTTTGTGTAATTCTTTAACCCAAACTGAAGGGAAATAATTTGGAGGCCATCTGCTATTTGGCTTTCTCCTGTCAGGTTCTGTATGCCAGCTGCTGTGACTATGAATAAACAAGTACACAGATGCAAGAGTCCATATCTCTCCCACTGTTCTGCATCTTCGCCAGGTCTTCTTCCTCACCAAGGACAATCATAAATAACCACTTTTTTTCCTCTCTGTTCTTTCATTCATTGCTAAATATTAGATATCTGCTCTCTCCGGTGTGCCAAGCTCTCATCCTGGTGTCGTGCGAAGGCGAGGCATGACATGCACTGTTTTATTTTTATCCATCTCCTTGTGAGTGGGAGTCGGGCCCATGCCGAAAGCACTGCCATGCTCTGATTGGCTGCCAAGTCCTCAAGGGTATTCCATGATGCCTGCCGCCAAGTGACCAATAGTGGATTTACCTGGCTGCTTGGCACACAGCTTCAGGGCTGGAAGGACAACTTAGTTTATTATTCAGTTTTATGGAGCTCAGCAAGAAGTGGTAGTTGGAAGTGTATTATACTGTGTGTGTGTGTGTGTGTGTGTGTGTGTGTATGGGCATTGTCTGGTCCATAGACCAATAACAAGCACATTCACATTTAATTTATAAATACTTTACAGCATCCGCCCTAATAGCTTTTTAAATCCTTAGAAATGCAAACAGCAAATGTTTGCAGAGCATTTTCTTTTAATTGGAGAGAAACTTTAGTTTGAAAAGTTTTCTAATTTAAAGATTTTATTTGTCACTCTGCTGTTATAAACACATTTGCACACATACACTGCATAAATGCTCTGATAATACTGAGCAAATTAAGGTTTTGATTTTATCATTAATGTATTTGAAAGGAGACTTATTTCAACGACGTCCATTCCGTACAGTTCTCTACAGTTCTTGTGATGTCTCATACAGATTTATCAAGTTTGTTTGAGAGTATTTGTTCCACATTAGTTTTTTTAGTCACCAATTGTTTAGGTGTAAAAGTGAGAGAGACCTTAACAAACTCATTTTACGGATGCATAGTTTACAAATGGCAGGAGGGAGGCAAAGCCTAATGTGAGCCCAAATGTGCTGGGCCTTTAACGTGCCGTAAAATTGCATTTTAAGCTCTTAAGAGATGCCTTGATGAGGTGTCTGCTGACTGTGCTCAGCGGAGGTCTGCTGGTGAAAGTGCAGGCTGAGCAGCAGCAGGTGCTCCGTTCTTTTCTCCGTAATTGGCCCTCATGTTGCTAACTCGCTCCGCAAAGTCTTTGAAGCATCGCACCGAGTGGAGACTTCATTAAAGCCTACGCTGTAATTGGAAACCCACTATGCAGCAATCTGTGTTTCTTTTTTTTAAGCCTGTATTTTAATAAATCATAATGAATACATAATCACAAATTATATATAATAATTAAGTTGTCAATAAGATGATTACGTTTTACTCAGTATTATCATTAGGTTAGTGTGATGCGTAAATTGACAAAAGGACATTTGCTTTTCCACGTTAAACTCTCGTAGTAGGCCTGGGCGATATGGCTGAGAAATGTATCACGATAATGAAGTTTCATATTGGTCGATATCGATAACTATTGATCATGTAGGTTGTGACTGATGACTTGTTGTGCATTTTTAGGGGTTGGAGTGGCTAACGTGGTAAAATAAGTATATATCACAATATTTTTGACCAAATACCTCTACACTGATACAGTATTGTACGGATGATTATTGGTGATTTCACAGAATATTAACCCAGTGTCATTTTTTCATAAATAATCATCAGTAATGTGGATAAGTGGGTAAAGGTAAATAAAAGAACAATGAAACAGTCTGTTAAAGGACAATTCCGGGCAAATCCAACCCCGGGGTGTTTTTATGTTACGTTCGGGGTTTAAAAGAATGAATCTGAAGATTTTCAATGTAATTGTTCCTGTTTTGCGGTAGTTACAATCGCATCGGTACCTGTTCAACAGCACGACCTTTCTTGTTTTTTCCTCAACTTCTCCTTCTGGTGTCTGGCAGAAACAACAACTCGGTAATGGCGGAGCAAAGTCTCGTCTTTGTGATCACACGGAGCGCGTGCACTTGGGTCTCGCACGACTTCGTGCGACTTTGAACTCGAGCTATTTTACAAAGATGCCGGTTCACTAGAGACAAACTAACTCCGCGATGTATGTTTGAATAGCCATTTGATCATGCCTGTGCAAGAAAACTGCGGGTTTGAGGGGTGCAAACACGCTAACTAGCGTAAGTCCCGTCTGCTCACAGAAAAAACACCCCAGGGTTGAATTTGCCCGGAATTGTCCTTTAAGCCTTATAATAAGGATTTTTACGACCATATACGATGTTCTACAGCATTATTATGACAACGGGCGACGTCCTAAGAGCTGGGGCTCATTGCTGACGTCACCGCTGGCTGAAAACAATGGAGGAGCATGTGCACTCAGACAATCGTCCAAAAAATACAATAAACGCTTGTTTTAAAAGACGTGAAACTCGATGAGTGTTTAGTGGTGTCATCTCATGTACCGGCAGTAAAACACAAAGTTAAACATGGGTGTATAACCCAGAAACGGCTGACTGTTTGTTTCATGAAGCGGCTGAAAGAGCCGCTTTTGGGTTATATATCCATGTTTAGCTTCATGTTTTAGTGTCGGAATAAGGTTTAGAAATGCTGTCTTTGTACACATGATTGAATTTTAACAACATTTGTAGAAGATAGGGCGCACTCTGCCTATGCTGAGGAGTCCAAAATAGACCTGTGCGGTCCTCTGAATCAGAGTGGGGAAACATGCAGATAACAGATATGAACACGAATATACTTTGTTACCTTTCTGCACATCTCGATCCAACACCTCATCAAACAGCTTCTCCTGGACAGCAGGCGGCAAGTCCTCGATATCTGCAGAGACACACAGAGAAGATATTCTGTTTTCATGCTCATTATGAGCTAATAGTACACAGAAACCGAGGGCCACAGAAACGCTACAGTAACGACACAGAGGGGATGTTCTCTGCAGTTCCATTCACTGGCTGACATTTTGTCAATGGCACACTGTAAACACAAGCTCTGTACAGCATGTTGTGTTTCTGTGTGTATTGAACTGTGCACACACAAAGCCAGAACACTGGTGGCTATTCTCCAGCTCAATAGTGAATGGCAGTGGCTTTGTTTGAAAGAGAGCGACAGAAACAGAGGGAGAGCGTCCTGCGGCTGGCCTCGGGCCAAATGCAGTCTGCAAAGAAATACATGGCATCACACAGAAAAAAAAAAAATCATATCTATCAGCAGAGGCTGCATAATCTTTCATCCCTGCAGCACCAGGGGGTCTGAATCAAGCACAACTGGTAGCTCTGAAAAAGCAAAGTGCATGTCATTTCAGTGAAGACATTGTGCCACAGGGACGGGACACATAGCTGTTGTTTCTCTGAGCCATGCTGCACAACAAGACAAGCCGTCATTGCTCCAATTCTCCAGTGAGAGGGGGAAACATCCATTCCAAGAGCGTGCATCGAAAAGCTGTGTTTATCCTGTTAAGAAGAAAATTCTACAGATGTGCCCAGAATGATTACGAGCCCAAAAATCAGTACCCTTGCACATAACATGTAGTAAGTGCATAATAGCAGATATGGGATATAATGGGGGAGTCCAATGAATCTAAATATATTTAGGGATTAGCAGAAGGGGTTTACAAAAAAACTCAAATGCAAGGAAGTCCAACAAGGGGAGTGATGCAATCATAAAGGCACGCTGGGTACCTGCAGGCAGGGTGAAGGTGACCAGGTCGGTGAGGAAGTAACAAGCAAAGTCTCCTTTGCGTTGATGTAGTGAGGCTGCGATCTCCCTGCGGATCTGCTCCGTCAGCTCGGGACAAACCATGGAGGGGATGCACTTAGCTGCCTGCTGGCTCACCTGAAATACATACACATATACACACACACACACACACACACACAGTCATTGACTGACATGGACACCAATATTCCCATATTAAATAAATTGAATAAGACACTACCATGTAAACAGCATTTTCTGATTCCCTTACTCCGAATAAGGTCATAGTTGGAGCAAACAATAATCGAATTAAGACATGTGGAGTATTCCAGTTTTAGTCGCATTATCGCTGACATGTACACCTTAATCGCAATATGCCGTCCTTGAGGAATTTTCGCAGCGTTTTGCGACAGCGACACATAGTTTATGGCAGTCAAACTGCTTGACGACACATACTCCAGCTTCTGGCAGCGAGTTTACAGCTAGCTTCAAAAGAAAAGATGACTCAGCCCTGTTAAAAAGAAGTCCCAACATTTCTGTGGAAAGGCAAAAACTAACACCATGTTAGATATTTTGAGATAAATGCTTATCATGAAGTCGTGCGTATCATAAGTCATAAATCAGATTATGCTCTGTAACACGTAAACAGGAAAATGAATGGAATATTTTATAAGAAACTCACATAGGCACCTTCAATAGGTCAATAGTCAGATTACCGCAGCCCATGTAAACACAGTCACTGAAAGTTAGTGGATGAATACACAAATATAGGCATGACCAGATAACAATGTTTCCATTTAAAAAGAGAAATGTTTTTACATTTTGTGTTTTTGTGTTTTTAACAGTCTAAAAAAAAAAGGACAAAAAGGTTTCATGACTCCATCCATATGCATGTAATTATTTTTAAAGGACAAACAGCAGTTTTATTAGGGTCATCTCAGTTTAATAGAGTGACCATTTGAGTTGAATTTTTTAGTGGGTTTCACTAGAAAGTAAAGCCTTAAAATATGCTTGATGCATTTTTAAGGACAAATTTAAGATCTCACAATGTGAATGATTTTGGTCTAGGGCTGTCCCGATACTATTTTTTCACTTCCGATACGATACCGATATTGCAGCCTTGAATATCAGCCGATACCGATATCAATCCGATATCAGCGCGCCACGAATGATACATACTTTCATTACTTATTTTGTAGTGTGGAATGTTAGAAAAGGCTGCATCAAGTGATATTA
>JAQLOL010000014.1:7627718-7662933 GCA_029783665.1 Naso thynnoides
AAATTACCCATTTAATGTCCTACTATCAGAATATAGTGACAGTTCCAGCAAATATGACTGAATAATTGTTAATAATTTCTACCTACTGCAGCTTTAAACTTGTGTTTGTCCAATTTTCATATGTTAAGCATTCCCAGTATAAAAGTGTTAACATTAACTATGCTTGCATTTAGGGTCCGACTAATATGGAATTTCTGGGGCTGATGCTGGTTCCACACATCACTGCACTGAAGAGTAAACATTTAACTTACAAGTCATTGAACAACGGAACACACTCTGCTAGACAAACTATGTGATAACACCATTTTAAAACAATAAACAGTTTTATTATCGGCGCATATCAGAGAACATACATGCCAATATCTGTATCTGTGTATCTGGGATAGGCCAATATCAGCCGGCAAAATCAGCAAACCAATATGTCGTTCCGGCCCTACTTGCATTAATTACACACACATGGTCCTTTGTTACCCAAGCACCTGGTTGGCTGGTGAAGCAACAGCAGCACACAGTGCAAAGAAAGCAAAACATTTTGTAATCGCTGACGGCTGACTTTAAAAAAAAAAAAAAATCTGACTTAAAAAAATAAATAAATAAATCAGCTGATCAATAAAGTAATTTCCAGTGCTCAAAGGCAAACACACAAAGTCTCTTCACAGTGTTTTTTTTTTTTAGAATCACACTAATCACATAAACTTTACACAACATCACCATTAGCAACATCCAACCAGAAGCCTAACATAAACACAGTCAAATATTGTCTGTATCAGCAAGACTCGTGGGTTCAAGTCTTCCAGTGAAACAAAAGAACAATATTACACAAACAGAGTCTGCTTCCTTTCGGGGGAAAGTAGAATCAATGGGATCATCTGAAGAGTGGCTCAAATGCAGAGCACTGAAAAAACATTAGAGCAGAAATGTGTGGAAACAGTCGAGCGAAGTGAGACCAAGTTGTGAGGCTTGAGGAAGTGCTTTGCTCGGCCATAACGCACAGCTCGACTCAGGCACTTCCTTCATTGACAAAAAGCTTTTGAACAGCCCAACTGTAACACCAGCAACATAACTGAAAAAGTCAGCTGACATGTCTGAATAAAAATGCACACGACACTGAATTAGAAAGGCTGGAAAAGTCTGCATCAGGGAAATGCAGGACAAAGATGAAAACACTGCCTCACCATGACATAAGAGTAATGTTTTACATCAACAGGCTGCAGAGTTCACTCAGTACAAAGGTCAGGAGGACGCTGGTCATGTGTTGCCTTCGTGTTTTGTTTGGTTGTTTTTTTTTCAGTTTTTTTGGACTGGCGCTCATGTCTTGTCAAGGCTATTTTTGCCTCCTAGAGGCCCCCAGTCAGCACATAAGCACCACTGTTTACAGGGTCTGTTGACTGCGGGCCAGGAGTGTCTCTGGTCCACAGGCTCCACTCTCACTGCGCTGCCCAGACGGCCCATTCATCCCCACCAGCTGGGAAGCACTCACACCCTCTCAGTGTATCAAAGACACTCTCTGTGACACAGCCAGGGCAGCCACAGGTCCAGTGATGAGTTGGATCAAATTCCTTCTAGCCATTTACTTACACATATTTATCATGCGGCCATTCAGCATCATTTATACTTTGCAATCGCGCGTGCCATCCCTCTGTAGTTGATATTTATCGCCTAAAAGCACCTTGTGACATTAAACGCTTAGTTGTACTGCAATATCCGGAAGCTCGACAACAAAACATGTTATCGTTCATTAATAAAACAAGAAGTGGATCAGGCGATTGTGCAGCCTTGGCCTTGGCGCGGTGAGGCACCATCTGTACTGTAATGTAATAGAATTAAACGGAAAGTGAATGTTTTGCCATTGGGAGAGAAACAATCAAACCGTTGCCTCTTTCTGGAGCCCTGTGCTTTGTCATCACTGAGCATGACATCATGGTAGGAAACAAAAAGCTGGTGTGACAATAGAAGTGTTGTTACAAGGGGAAAAAATCTTTGTGCCAGTGAGACTATTTTGCAGAGGGAAATAAGGATGAACGTATTCTCACACACTTAACAAGCAAAACCAATAAATACTTAATTTAATATTTAAGTTTTAATCACAAACTAAAGCTGTATTATTATCATTTTTCTGCGTAAATAATCTGCAGATTTATTCTCATTTTATTGATGTGCAATTTAAAATGCAAACCTATATGAGAAATGACATCAAAGGTTCCCAGAGCCCCCGGTAAGGCCTTTATTCCTAGTCATTAAAAGCCCAATATTATGATATTAAACAGATAAAATGCGCAAAATCCACACATTTGCACACATTTCAAAAGATTTTGTAAACTAAGGTTGATCAATTTTTGTTTGGATGATGAACTCATAATCATACTGCTTTAGAGCTCTTAGCAATGACATGAAAAATGTGCAAAACTCACCAGCACATGCATTGAGGAACAGCCAATCTGTTTTCCTCATTCGGTTTCTAATCTGCTTTAGCTTCTTGAAGTCGACCTCTTGCTCCTCCTTGCTGCTCATGGCTCCAGCTGCGAGCTCTATCCTCTGGAAGTCCATGTTGACACCGTCCTCCCTCTTGGCCATAGGAGGGGACCTCCTCTGGCTCTGGCCTCCACTGCAACCGCTTCTCCATCGGGCCCTGTCCTGCTCGTTGATCATGGGTGTTGGTTCCAAAGACTCAGCCAGCTCTATGGCTTCCTGGTTGTTGGGCTTGGGGTGGTCGCACACCACACATTTTGTAGTTTTGGGCCAGTTCTGGTAAGTGCAAGCCGTGCATGTCCAATGCTGATGGTGGGTGTTGAGTCTGTTTCTATCATTGTACTCCTCACAGGTGTCCACAGGAGAGTGGACAGCAGGACGACAGCCTGCATTGGAGCCCGATGTCTGGGGGGTCTCAGTGGGGCTGCTGGTCCTCGGGCGCTGGCACAGGCACTGCGTGCAGCGGATGGCCCGGGGCCAGTTCAGGTAGGTGCATATCTGGCAGGACCACTTATTGGCGATCTCAGCCATGCTGGCCGACCTGACTCTTGGCCTAGCACTGGAGTCAGGGCAGATTAGGAGGCTGCTGCCACTCTCAGTTCTGGAAGGGCCCCACTCCAGATTAGGATCCAGATCCGGGCTGTTCTTGTAAGGTTCCTCCGTGATGATGGGACCCCTCAACCTCTGTGCACGGCACATGGTGCACTTGATTGCAGATGGCCAGTTTTCATAGGTGCAGTAGTCACAGACCCACTTAATCCTTTGTTCCGTCATTGTGGATCACTCTGGATGGTCACACTGTGGCGATAAATCTAGTTAGATGTGAGGCATAAACACAGCTTGGAGAATAATCTTGAAGGTCACTGACTGTGATACACCAACGTTAATAATTTTAAGTTCTGTATACATAATTAACTGAAGAGATTTTATAATGTGCGATTACATAATTTTACCTAATCTGAAGTCTACAATGGCTGTTAGTCAGAGATGGTGACGTCATTAAGACACTTATCATGCAATTATGTTCAGTGTTTAGTGTTAGCTTGCTAACTGGCGAGCTAACCACTTAGCATACACAGCAACCGTTTTTTTTTAACAACTAAAGAGCATTTAATTAAGCGAGCGATAGTTGAACGTGTTATCTTACGCAGTACATGAAGAAAATGTCATGTTAAACTCTTACCGTTTCGTGGCTGAGCTCGTTTCTCGAGTGCTGCTGGAAAACCACAACAAACCCTTCTCGTACAGTCCCCCCCTCCTCCTGCTCTGTCAAACCTTTCCCGAACCGAGTTATTTCGACCCCGCTCGTCTCTCACATGTTTACCTTCACGGACACATTAACCTCTCGCGGATAAAGCACAGCTGGGCAAAGCCTCTGTAGTCTTTGAATCATGGTAATAATCCGCGACGCTCCATGGTTTACGCTGCCTCCGTGTTGTTTAATGGCGGCGGCAGCGAGACAAATGAGTAGCAGGGCCAAAATAAACGCTTGCCTGCCTTCGTCACCAATCATCTGGCGCAGCGCTCAATGCGATTGGATAAAAGGGAAGTACTACGTTGCCTTCAAGAGCTATCGGAAAAATCTAAATCGGCTATGACGGAAACGTATGAGAGGTTCAAAAGAACTTGGACTTTTAAATTTCAGGGAAAAGAGTCTTTATTGTGATACTTAAACACTTTATTTAAAAGCTAGAATTTTAGACAGTAATATTTTGTCAGTTTTTTCCAGCATTTTTCCTTTACAATGCATAATTAAAAAAAAAAATTCTTTGACTATTGAGCAAAAAATATAAAATACACGAGCTTAATAGAACAGCTTCGCTCCTTATAGTGGTCGTGATATGCAATTATGTCTTTTTTTATATAATAAAATAAAGATTATCTACAAGTTTTAGACAGTAGACTAAATAAACTATTCCAAACTGGTCTTATGCGCCATTTTACTCGCAGAAAGTAAGTCAGAAGCCCTTGTTTTTATTTATTATTTTTCGTACACACTAAAATGAATACAGATTGTATCAGGGAGAAGAAACAAAAAAGACAAAAAAAAAAAAAAACAGAAAAGGGGTTTTATGTGTATAAACGTACGAGTGCATGTTGTTTTGACACTAGAATATTTTTAGTCGATTATGTTTTATGCTTTACTGACCTCTATTGACCTCCACCACATCAAGTACACATTTAATAGTCTAATACATATAAAAATCATAAACCTACATAACTGAGTATCATATTGTCATATGTGGCACTATTGCGTGGACACCAGTCACAAAAAAGGCCAAGGGTCGCTGGATTGTTGGACACGCCCCCTGGCAAAACGTCACATCCAAACATGGCAGCTTACTTGAGCCGGTTACACCACATTTCGCTCCACGTTTCTAACGCGGAGAAAATAGCCAGTGACCTTGTGTCCAAATTCAAGTTTAATTTATTTGCTACCCGGGTGACGGACAGATCCAGGCAGCTGGCGCTCAGGAAAGGAGGGGCGGTCTTCGTCGTGAATGAGAGACCAAACCAGAGCAGAGTGAGATTGAATGAAGAGCTGCTGCGCGTCACGGGCAGATATTCACCTGAACCACACCGGGTCAGCGTGGGGAAAAACAGCCAGGATAATCCCGCGAGGTGTCTTTACGATGTGAGCCCGCATTACCCGGTGGATACCGCAAGCAACGTGTGCTTCGAGGTGGAGGATGTGGAAAGGTCATTCAGGGATCTTCGCCAGCAGGGCTGCAGCTTCCTGGTGCCTCCCACGACAGTGCAGGACGAACGTGGTTATGTCACCTACTCTGTGGTTAGATCCATAGTGGGAAATGTGTGCCACACACTGATTGACAGGACAAATTACGAGGGAAGCTTCTTGCCCGGCTTTGACGTCGGTGAAAAAGACTCCAACTTGGATGAAGAGGATGTGTCTTGTCCAATCACACATTTTGACCACATCACTTACGCCTGTCCCAGGAAAACAACCCACCAGGTCATGAGGTGGTATGAGCAGCTGTTTGGTTTTCAGAGATTCTTCATCGATAGGTGAGAAACTTGGCATTGTAACACATTTACTGCCGTATTCCCTGTTTTGTTCAACAGTTATATGAATATTTAAGATGGCTGTCTGTTTTTCTGAGCAGCAATGAAGATGTGGACGAAGGTTTTGTCGTAAACCAGGAGGGCATTGGGCTGCGACTAACCGCCATGGAGTACTGGAAATGCAGCAAAGCCGGCATCACTCTACCGTTTGTGGACAAGAAAGAGCCTGATTGCAAGTTTGTCATTGCAGAATCACTGCCTGAACAAGGTAACACCAGCCACTCTCTCTCTAGCTTTCAAGGTTTTCCACATCCGCCGTATTTAATGATCTTTAAACTCCTGCATCACTGTGTGCTTGCACTGATTTCAGGCAGGAATCAGGTGGACACCTTCTTGGAGAAGCACAGGGCTGCAGGGATCCAGCACATTGGCCTGTACACAAAAGACATTGTTTCTACTGCACACGCGATGGCTGAAGCTGGCGTCCAGTTTTTCTCCCCTCCTCTTGCCTACTACACCGAGGTTTGACTGACCCACACAGAACTGCACAACAGCTCAATTTCCAGAACAAATAAACTGATACTTACTTGATAAATGCAACAAATGACCCACATTTGGGCCGTGCAGTTAACCAAGATTTAATAGAAATCGCAACAGGACCTAAGTGTAATTTTTAAATTGCACACAGGCGCAATATTTGCTAAAGAAAAATTGAATCAAAGTGTGTCTGCTGCCGGGTTGTCCTGGCCTACACATCATATTCTGCAGACTTCAGAAAAAATAAGTTTAAATATACAAGGGAAGGTTTTATTTTACTCCGAAGCTCCACAGGATGGGCCTGCAAGCTGACAACTCATGTTGGAAATGTCAGAAACAGGAACATGTCTACATGCAGTGTGGGAATGTAAACTTGTTCGCCCATTTTGGGAAAAGTTGTGGAATATATTGTGATGTCATGCGGTTGGGTACGACGGTACCTATATCTCCATGACTACGCCTTATGGGGGATCAAACAGAGTTGCCAAATGTATCAAAATATGACTTTGTGGTGATAAACGCAGGGGATGTCACTGCTGCTTGAGTCATCCTCAGATTCTGGAAAAGTACATCTATTCCAGATTTTAAAAGAAGGATTAAATCTATGTTGGAAATTATGTCACAGGAACACATGTTAGCAATAGTCAGTGATCAAAGTGAAAGCTTTAAGAGGTCACAGACACGCTTTTTTGTTTCTAATAGGTCTGCTGAACTGTAATGATTTGGTTATTAGTTCCACTGTGGTTTCCTAATTATTTTTATTTTAGGACTAAGAATGTGGAGTTGTTAGGGGCCTTTGGATATTTTGCCTTCCAATAACAATGCTGTCTAAATGTTTATATTTGACTGAATAAATTAAAAGCGTAATTACAAAAAATGGAGAATATAAGTTTGGTAAAGATCCCTGATAAAAACCCTCTACAATTATTGTGATATATCTTTCAATGAAAATGTGAATCATGATGCAAAAGCGATTATTCTCTCAAATATCACAAACCGTATCCCATTTGCATTATCAGTTGAAATAATCACAATTAAATATATTTACCTTCCACGTTTGATTCAGCAACTTGGAAAAGATAAAATCATATGTATAATAAAATGCTATTAAAAACAGGTGGTTATTAAGTCATGCTGCAGAGCTGCTCTGGTTTGTGAAAATTTTACAGTCATTGACTTGTTATCTTATTAAACAAACATTACTTCCCCAGGACTTTCTGGAAGATTTCTGTACGATTTTCTCACTGGGCAAAAACTGTTTCTGTGGCTGATTATTAAATGAGAGTTGAGACGATGACATATTGCATTTTTTTTTGTAAACGTGTCATCTTCTACCACGGCTATCCGCTCTTTTACCTATCCTGTGTGCTTTGACAGGTGGGAAAACAACAGGAGATTGAGGAGGCAGGACACAGCCCCCAGATGCTGGCACAGCATGGCATTCTCCTGGACACCAACCTGCACCAGGATCCCTCCTCACAGACAGCGTCCAGTGAAAACAGAAGGTGGGAGGCAGTCGAGAGCTGTAATCTCGCATGTCTTTTTAGACTAGCCTCTGGCCCAGACAGTTTATTTTTTGATGGAGGTTTCAGTTTGTCTGTATTTCTCTTGCGGGGTCTCTGTCCATCTAATATGATTCTGGATTGTACTTTTTGGGCATCTTTGCATTTTTACAAAGACAAAACATTGTTTTTAATTAGCTTAAGCGATAACGTATTTCATATTGATGTTAAGCTGTAGAATTTGGTTAAATCCTTGTGGGAGCTCTAGCTGCTGAAAGCTAACAAAACAGTTTTTTTTTTTTAAGTATATTTATTGTCCAGTACAGTAAATGTGCCCATTTAACTTGGATTATTTACATAAAAGCCCTGGGCATGTTTTAGCATTTAGGAAGAAATAATAAAAAGAAACTTTAATGAGAAACACAAGCCAGGAGAGTAAAATTTGACCTGCAAGTGTAGCCAGACATCAACTTTCTCTAAGTTGTGACACAGCTCCTGTCGAATCATGAAGGTAAAAGTCAACATACTTGTCAGGGTCACATCAACTTGGCGTGCTCACCTTATTACTTTTGGTTTCCAGATACCTTCTCCAGGTGTTCACCAAGCCCATCTTTGCAGAGGACACCTTCTTCCTCGAGCTGATAGAGCGAAGAGGGGCCACAGGTTTTGGAGAAGGGAACATCAGGGCGCTGTGGAGGTCGGTGCAGGCGCACATGGAGAGTGCGAGAGGGGATTCTCAAGAGGATGGATCTCCAAAAACTGTGCAAACTGCTCAGTATTAATCACTCCAGACAATTTTAACCAAGGTTATTTTATTTCGTTTTTTTACCGCTTTGAATGCACTTATTAAGGAAAATATGTAAATTGTAAAAAAGATGTAATATATTTACTGAAGAGTTTTCCACAAGTGCCCTCTGTGGAGTTTATGGTGAATTTTGATTTACATGTTGCACTGCTGACAAAGTAGAAATGATAAATTATTTCATGTATTAATGTCTACTTTTGAACATGACTGAACAAATTAAACAGAGGTACAAAAACACTTTACATGCCACACTTGAAATGTCACTACAGTTGATACACTTGCTGTCTGTAGAAGAATTTGTTACTGTATCAAAGCAAAGTTACTGAATGACTCCAGAGCAACTGTTCCTTAATAAATCTATTACACACAGCAGACCATGAAGACCAAATACTGCTCAGTGTTTCTAAGAATGTGGGTGGACCAGTTTCAGAATAAGAGCCCTCGAAATGTTAAGATGGACAGAGAAAACAGAAACTAATGTAAAGCACTGATGCTTTTTGATTTGATCCACTTTATGGAACTCATTTATGCTACCTAATTCCATTATGCTAACCTAAGTTCCTGTGCATGTGTAACAATTTTTGTTGCATCAAATTTGGCTAACAACAAGTCTACACACAAAATCATGTAAAAAGTTATGACATATGACATGTTGTGTTAGATTTAACTACCAAACAGTAGTGCTGCTTACAAAATGCTGCATACACGCCATTAGAACTAATCCATAAATACGCATCAATGCAGCACTGATAGTTTTTGGGGGGTATTTTACATTGTTGTGTTGCTACAACCCTGACTCCAAAGGAGCTGGGATGTGACCTAAAATAATACAGTGAAAATTTGCTAATTGTTTTTAAAATATACTCAGTGGAAAACTGTTTTGCTGCTTCATCAGCTTTATAGTAAATTGCTGTAAATATTTGCTTATTCTGTATTTGAAGCCAGCAACATTTAAGCTTTAAACAAGATGGGACAGGTGCAAAAAAAAAAAGATTTGGAAAGTTGCTCAAAAAAACACCACCACTCAAAAACTTGTACTTAATGTTAATGCATTGATTGTAAAGAAATCCAGTAATATAATATAGGGAATTATATTTTACCCTAAAAGGAGCAAATCAACGTATTAAGAACTTAAATTTAAATACCTACTATATTTTGCCCATAATACCGTACTTGTGTAAAGTTCTGAATGCTGTAATTTCATGTACTTAAGTGTTAACATTGCAATACTGCTAGTTAAACTTTACTTGAAAGATGTGTTGAATACTTTTTCCCCTACAGTCTGTGTCCACCTACAAAAAGAAGGACTACCGGTCACTTTAGGCTTCTTCTGCTCAACAAATAATGTACGGCAAGACAGATTTTCTTCCCTAACAGTATTTATTTTGTAAAAGTTAGACTAATCTTGGATTATTCGTTAGTCCATTATACTTTATCATATACTGTAAATACCATTATGACTCAAAATAAAACTGTTGAGAGCTCTGCTTCTAAATACCTCAATCACACAGTCACTAATGAACCGTTACTGGAAGAACAGCTGCACCACCGTCAGATGCTGTGGAGGATTTAGCAATGTGCATGCTTTGGCAAAAACATGGCTTCAGAGCGTCTTAGAGGGGATCTTAAAACCCACAGAGATGTGCCAGTTCAATTAACTTGGCTATAAAAATTATGGGCAAGGATTAGTGGGACTGATAAGAGGCAGTGAAATTTAGATGGAGTTCCATGAAAGCCATATGCTCTTTCTTTATTCTGACTGTAGTTACAGGACCCGCATTGAGTAACATCAGAGAGGAATTTCAGCAGTGGGCTGCCAAAAGCTCATTTGTAAATGCATGTACTTCTAAGTTTTGACAAATGGTGTCAGTGTTTTTCTTTTACACAAGTGTCACCCTCTTGGCCAAACTAAACTTCTCAAGAGTTTGACTGTGTGTTTCAGATTTTTGTTCGCTGATAGTAAGCGCATGAATTCTAGGAATGACAAACAGCTCAAATGTTTCACATGGAAAATATGCACTCCTCCTTTTGACCAATTTGTGTTTAACTAAAAGAGCTAAATGTTTTAACTGCATTTAATGTTCTAAATAAAAACAAACAGCTAAAGCCCAAACAATAAAAGAGGAATTTTGGGTTAAGGATGGAGAGGATTAACTGTTTATTAAAGTTGAGAGGACATGGCTCCTGTAACAGGAGTCCTTTAGCCATCTGTCTGAGGCCAGTGTGTGAACCACAGATGGCATACAGCATTCTGCATGGGGTCTCAGTCCTGGGAGTTGGAGCTCACTTCCTATTTACTGCTAGCCATATGCTAGCAACAGTTACATGAACAGAACTGAGACAATTGACTAAAAACACCCAAAAAGGCTCATTATTCCTCAAATAGTAAGAAAAATAAAACGCTCCAGTTCAGTCTTGCTGCCCTATGATTGGTGCATACTGCCCCCTATGGACGTGACAGTCACAACACACGAACTTGTTGACTTTAAAGACTCCTTCCTCCGCATTATGAGCTGTTTTGATCGTCTATGTCTTAATGAGTCAACTGTGCCTTTTTGGATGACATATCACAGCACCCAAGTTTGCTATGTCATATTTTGCTGCATTTGTTTGCAACATCACTCCCTTTCCGGACTGCAGAAGGGGTTCAGATTAAAAAAACAACTTGTCACCCCCACACTGTAGCCCACACAGAGGAAGAGGCAAATCCTCAGTGCCCTTTAACACAAAAGGCAGACAGTCTAAAACCGAGGAGGACAGTCTGACAGTCTGGGGGAGATTAGTGGCACACAACAGATGTTACTCCTTGATTAACAATGGTGTCTGCCAGGGGTGAGCTCCAGCTCCCCACCCTTCTGAGGCCCACTGTGTTAACTTCAGTCCCTACAAAATAAGTGATCTTACTTCATATGATGTAATAGGATAGATATGATAAAAGACATTGTTCTTGTTTTTTTTTTTTTTCCTCTGGAGCAGCTTTTGGTGATGTATCAATGATATCAAGATGTTTTGCATTTGTGCAACAGGCTACTTGTCATATTTACAATAAGTAATTTTACATTTTTTTATGTTTAAGGATGTTGACAGTAGCTCACAATGTACACACAGGATCTAAACATATAGAAAAGTAAATAAAAATACAGCTATTATATGTGAACATATTGTAACGGACGTGCCTCTCAGTTTTGAAAAGTAGAAGTGTCGCAAGATAATTAATGGGATGGAAAAGAAGACGAAAAAAAACTTCCTCTAAAGTTTGCTTTTGCTCATGTGAAATACTAAGTGTACTCTTTTAAGGCTTGCAAACAGCATTTGAATACAAACAAACAAACAAAAAAATTACAAGAACAAATCTCTCTTAAGTTAATAGACATTTTAATGCACCAGAAGATAATAATGTTTGGAATGCTGGTCTAAATTATATTAGTATTATGCAGATGACAATATCTTCGCTTATTGCACAATATATGAAAACATATACAACTCATCTGGGAGAGTTATATAATATGATAGTGCATGCCGATGCATATTGTGATAAAGCCAGAATGTACTTCCTGCTAGAATAACATCTGTTTGTAATATATGCATTTATTGGGGACTAACCCTTATTGCACTGGAACTAATTTTGTGGCCGGTGGGGGGGCATTAATGTAAATAAATCACGCGCTTTTTTGTTTTTCTCCTTTAATGTGGCTCTTAAGTTCCCACACAGTTTGAAAGCAGTCATGGTATACCACTGTATATTGTGAAAATACCTTGTATATATATATATATGCACGGCTCATAACTGTGATTACTTTTCTTTGCTGCAGGGCGGATCAGACCACTAGTTACACGAGCGGGGGTGGGACTGTTCCAAAAAGTCTTACAGAGGTTGAAGTTTTACTTGCTACGACTCCAAGCTTTAGGAGAATGTGACATGAAGTTTGAATGAGCCCCATGACACAAATACCAAACGTCAAACTTTAGAGTTTTGGTGGCAAAAACAAGTTATCGGACGCCCGCCCCCCCTGTCGAAAGAGGTACCGCTCGCGTATGTTGTCACAGGCTCGTTAGCGTGCAGACTTGGATAGTAGTGCTCTAACTGCTCTGGGAGAGTGTGGTAGTATGCTGGAGCTGCCCGGAGCAGGACGTGAGGTGACCTGCTTTGTACCTGGCGCCTCGTCTTGTGTCGCTGCTGAAACAAAACTCAACATGGTCCAGCGAAACTAACCAACCGCCCGGCGTTGTTGGACAGTCAAAGGCGCTCACCGTGATGATTGTGAGTGGTAACGTCAGTTTTATGCTCAAATGAAAAGTTTCTGTGCTAGCTAACTTTGGAACTGTAGCTACTTCGTTGAGTGTGAAGCTCCCTTGTGTTTTTTCTTAAAAAGTGTGTTGAGCTTAAATGGTGAATTTTATACCGACAAGTTGTGGAAACTAAACTCCAGATAGTTAGCTTAAGAACTTTGTTTCATGTGTTACCTCAGCCATGCCTCTTCTGTCTTGTCGGGGGTATTGCCAGCCTGTCTTACTCTTTTAAAGTCTGCACTGCCATTTTCAGTTTATTAAGAAAGACACAATATGATAATATATTGTAGGAAAGAGTAACAGAAGAATGTCAATAAGTTTTGATATGTTTATACATATGCAGAGTCTTAAAATGATTGATGGTACCTATCAGTCTTCATGTCGGTGGCATCCATTCTCAGCCTTCTTAATGCAAGCTCAGAAAGTTTGCTTGCCTTGTTTGACATCTGGCAACAAGTGTAAACTCAATCAGAGTGACCAAGCTTTCCATAAAGTTTGCAAATAGATGCTACATTCTTTGGATCAAAAGCATTTGATGTAGTTTAACTGGCTTCGAAGAGCTAACACTGCTCTCAAACTGGAGTGTCACTCATGCATGACACATATGGCAAGATAAGGCAGTGTTTGGCAAAAGTATAAGACCTTGTCAGTAGTTATCTTAATAGCTACTGGGTGGATGCTTTCTACCTCCATGTCATTTGGGTCTACGTCAGGCCCTCCTTCTTGTGTGTTACAGTTTGTGCTGTTGCAATGGAATGTTGTTGTCTTATCTTAATCCAGCCAACCTTCCCCTCAGGTATGAAGACAGAGCTGGCTGACATACAGTCCAACGGATTCTGCAATTTTAAGTGCTCAGCGGGATTATAAACACAAGAGCTTGTTAAACCTGAACCACTCAGTGTCCCAGTGGCCATGATAATGACTGTTAAAGTGGCTCAAGCATGCATAAATTATAAATTAAAAAGAAAAAAATAGGAATAGAGTTAAGATGTATCATCTGGTTTTCTGCATGCACATTTCATATTCATCATCAGTTGCTCGTGGCCTTTCTGTTGAGTTCAAAATCCTGTTTGCTCTGTAGCCTGCGTGTAACATTCTGTGAGCTCCCGTCACACCATTTTCTTTGCCAAACTCATTTCCCTTTCATGAGGGATTTTGGAAAAGGGGGTTTAAGGGACTGTTTGTGCTGGTTACTTGGACCAGCTCAGTTTTCAGGGCCTTTTCCTCTGAAACTGAGAGGCATCCACCTGGAGGGCTGGCAGGCTCGTCTGAAAAGCTGTTGAACAGTTTTAGCTGGAATACAAAAGCGGCTGCCTATCAGAGCTCGCAGATGATTCCTCTTTCCTTTTCATATCACTGAAAGTATTTATACAAATGTTTGAAGTCTCTCTGAAGATCCTGTTAATGGCAAAGCCATTGTTGTGACAACATTCAAACATTCATCTGAAAAAAAACCCCCAAAACTTACTGTTCCCATGTTGTTTATCATCATCATCATGGGTATATATAGGGATAGATGAAATGCAGTGTGGGGGATGGATGAATTCCTGCATGTAAAACTCAAGTGTGCTCTTTCCCCTCCACTCTTAACTCTGATGGAAAGTTAATAGAGCTGCATCCACTGGGAGTGACTTACTCTCTTTTGGGTCTATTATCATGCAGTGTTATATTGCTGTGGAAGTAGATGGACGTTTTGTTTTCAACCCTTTGTAATTAAGAGACTATGTTAAATTTAGCAGTCAAGCTAACATTCAGCATTTCTCTCCAACTTGGACAGGTGTGTTGAAAGCCTCGATAACAGAGCCCAACAAAGCTTGTGTTCTGGACAAATGTATACAGTGCGAGTGATTATGTATGAGATAATTAAACAGCAGGCCTGCTTTAAAACGTAGGCCTCCTTGGCTGCCATGCATAGCCATGCTGAGCCTTTGTGTTTATGGTAAGTGGGCAGCTGCATGCTTGTGAGACCTTGGCTGTACCCCAGGCCTTCAGCGGAGCCTGATAACTACTATTGAAGCCTCCCAGCCATGCTCATTTCTGACTATTCACTCACTGCTTTACATGTAGAGTGTGCCTCCTGTTTGACATAGCCTAATTTCTGTGAACATGCGGACAGCTGTGGGCTAGCCTGCGCCCTACAATGGGTTTCATAAATGTCTTTTCAGTCACTCAGCCGTGGCAAAACTTGCTGGCACCTGCCCATTGTGGGGCCTAATTAATGACATTGCGGACAAAGAAAGTTTCTGGTTTCAAAAACTTGTCGTGGTGAAAATGATGCTCAGTGCTGCAGAAAAAGCAGGGCTGGTTTGCCTGTTTGTCATTCAGTAGTGCGGTCTTCATGAGCACTGCATGTTTGTCTGCCTTTTATGACATGCCCTGTCAACGCATCCACATTATGATGAGTAACTGCACAGTCCAAATATGGATCCCATACAGTCCATGCAACTCAAAGAAATAGGCCACTAGAGCCACTGGCTCTGAGGAAGCAAGGTTTTTTTTTAAGGGAACACGCAGATTTGTCACCTAGGGGATCTTTCTGTGGAAGGGCACAGCTCAAGTTTTACCCAGCATTCCTTTCACAAGTGGCATGGTGATGAAGAGCAGCTAAATCCCGTAGTTAGGTTTCAAGTTGGGCTGTCTCAGGTGCTCGGCAGATGCTCGGATTACTGAGAGGGCCTCAAACCTGAGATTGTTGAGAAAAAGGCACAGATCTGACAAATACTTGAACATACCTTATGTAAAACATAGTATATTTTTTTTAATGAAAATTACTTTTAAACAAAACAAGTAAGATACATCCTACTTAAAACTGGATGATGCTCCCTGAGACAATCAGAAGAATACAAACAACCGGGGCAAATTTGGCCTGTTTCACAAGTGACAAAGGAGGTAAACATAGTCTAACGTCTGTCCACAGGAAACATGTGAAACATGGCGTCAAATCGGCCTTTAATCAAGGAAACAGCAGCCTATTCTTTTATCGGTGATGATATCGGTGAATATCGATATTTAATTTTAAAGACAGTTATGGACAATACCAATAACACGCTGATAATATCACGCATCCCTACAGTGGGGCATTATCAGCCGATAATATTCACAAACCGATAGCGTATATTGGTCAGTTTGTCATATTGACCTTTCTGCATGTGTGCATGCAGGAGGATCAATGGAGAATATTTGAAAATTAAACTTAATATTTAAACTCTTTAATGAGTTTACGCAGATGCTTTCAAGCACGTGTGATTAGCTTTAAACTAGATACAGCATAGAAACAGTCTTAGAAGTGGTTCACACGCATTTCTCAGTAGCCTATTCAATAATATCAGACAGTGTTGTTTTCCACCAGCTGTCCCAGTGCTATAAAATGGATTAGTATTAGCTCTAATTGTCAGTCAGACACAAAGCTGCCAAATCCTTATGTAATGTTGGCCTAACCAGTGGGATTACAGTCTGAGCAATGTATGCAAAAGCTGCTCTAATTGGGAAACAGAGCTTTCATGGGTGACCACAGTTTAGATGTCTATTGTAACAGCAAAGCTGACAGTCCATAGTATTTTGTGGACTTGACCACAGTTTGTAAAACTTAGAGAAGTGTTATTTACAAAAAAGCAGGTATCATATAAAAGACACAGACTCAGCTAGTTTAAAGCAAGCTCTGCGCTTATAGTTGACCTGATCGACTGTGTGGTTTCCTCCGTCTTCGATCTAGGGCGCTTTCAGGCTGTGCAATGGCTTGCTATATCTGAAACCAAGAGCAGCGTTGGTTTAAAAGCTTTGGGTGACCACAAAGGAAGCGTAGAGTCCCATCACCTCGTCCACAGCGGCGTTACTGTCACCTCTTAGGAAGAGTGCTGTCACTGCAGGCTTTGCTGCAGTTAGTCAGCAGCTTGCATGCGTGTGATGGAAACGTCCTGCAATGTTCTTCCCCTTCTCAGAGATTAGACTTCTCAGTTGTCATGGTGGTTGGTGCCCCAAGGCAGATAAAGAGCTATAGGGCTGCAGAAGCACAGCGTCTCCCACTGATTCCAGCTTAATGGCAGCATCGTTACGGTGGTGACTCGGTTTTGCCATGAGAAGGAGCGATGGCGCTCATTTGACAGATTTATAGCTTCATCTGCATTTTGAAACAGGGCAGTGCATTCAGTTGGAGATGAGTGCGTTGGCTGCATCCATTAAACATCGGATATCATGCTTTGGCAAGGCTCCTACATTTGCTTTACAGCTTTGTCTGTACAGGAAAATACAGACTGCCCTTTTGCCAGCACTTCTCAACATGTTTTCTATTCGTGAACTGTCACAAGCTTGAATGCTTTGTAAAGGCCATAGGGCAAAGCTAGGCTTTTAAAATTAAAATTGAGTTCAACGTATGTCTCGTTGCTGGGGAATGTTTGGTACTATGTTGTAAACCTTGCCCATTTAAAGCACTATGACCAGATTTATGGGATAAAAACTTTATGCCTGAGCATGAGAAAGGTGATAAATTGTTGTGATTCTCTGTAACTGGAGGTAATGGATGTTGTTTACACTCCAGAAGCCAGGGTGTCAGGTTACAGTTAGACTTTCTCCATTTTTCAAGTAAAGAAAAAAACATTTAGTGTCCTTTTTGATTGGGTAAACATCATGTGAAAGAGCTTTTCTTGACTTTGCCTGTTAAATTTCTTCGGGTGAGGGTTTTTCTGTCTGTGTCAATGCCAGCTCCATCCATCCCAAAGCCATTAAGGGTAATATACTGTATAAACAACTCTTTCCTCCACCCCAGCACGTCCCGAGTTATCTCTGCTGCATTTCATATATCTGTGTGGTTTATAGTCACGCACAGTACAAGCTAGCCTGACCTAGTCCAGCACTAAGCTTTGATCACTTCTTTTCTATTCTCACAGGCGGCATTAAAAAGCTGACAGGCGTCCTTGTAGAACTCTGCTAAAAACATCCTTTTGTTTAAGTTGTTTTGCTGGCGTGATAAGTGTTGGTAATGGAAATCATATGCTGAATGCAAACACCACCTCCAGTGTGTCAGCTCCCTCAGGGTCTTGTGATGCTGTCCCCTCTCTGCCCACATACACACACTCCACCCCACCACCCACAACCTATGATGTCGCCTCTTTTGTTTCCCACGGTGTCTCATCATCTGCACAGAGTGCCCTTTTGTTTCACGTACGCTGTCACTTTCTGTCCCCCCCTCTTTTTTTGGGGCTTGCAGTTGTCCTGTCATTCAAATGGGCACTCTCTGACCTTGCAGGCAGCCTCACGTCCACTGCGCTTTGTTTCGACTCCCTACCTGATGTCTCTTCAAGTAGAACATATCTGGCGGTAGTAAAAAATCCTCTGCAATGGTTATATAGATTTACATCTGTGGCCAATCAGCTGTTTCACTGTAACTGCGGTGCAGCACTAATGTGAGGAGGGTTGTTTTGATAACCGCAAGGTCAGCTATTCCCAGCCAGCCCCTGAGTATTCAATTACACAACTTTGACTTTGCTCCGCTCCTCTCTGTGTGCTCCAGTGTGGAACACTTTAAGGAAACCCGCTCTCTCAGATGACTGATGATCCTCCACACGGAGAGCCAAGAAAAAAACAAAGTATAGGGATCCAACTTTGGCGACATGGAGGAGAAACCACATGAAGGAAATTTTTTTTTACTTACAGGCCAACACATGACGACATATGTAGCTGACGCCTTGTGAATCAAAACAAATGTTTGCTGGTAGTGATTGCTTGCTCACTTGAGAATTAAATGAACTTATCGGCCTCATATTTTCCCTGCATCTTTTGCTTTAAACATGTTAGTGAGCGTACAGGAGTGGAGAATTACAGTAGCGTCAGATCCAAACATTTGAGGCCTCTGCGCTTCTGAATGTGTTTGAGATGAGCTTGAGGGTTCAGTTGAGTCCTCCACCAAAAATCCTCTTCTTTTATTCTTCTTTTGGGTATCGAATTCTCAATGCCCGTAGGCTTGAAAGGTGGCTCTGAGAATTTTGTAACTCCCTTTATAATAGGGGACGGTAGCTGCAGACAGACTGGATTCACAGTAGATACAATCGCACTGACGTTTCTCAAATCCCTCCTGCAGCACCTCCACAGTCTCATCAGTCTCTCCATAGCATAATTAATGGGGGTATTTTTAAGTACATGGTAGTGCCATCTCCTTCTTGTAGCTTTAAAATTTATTAGCGTATTTAGCAAAGCAACAACCAGTCTTTTCAAAGCCTTGACATTTTTCATTGCCATGATAGTGTGATGCTATTATAATGAAGGATGCACAACAATGATTTCTTTTTTAGGCGATACAATACTGATAACTACCTGCTTCTCGTTGCAGGTACTGATACCTGATAATTAATTTTACATTTTTTTTAATTTATGCACACCTGGTGTACATATTGCTAGGGATGACTCTGACTCTGTAGCTCTGACCAAATCGAACTGACATCACTACTGTTTACACAACAAAAAACAACTTCTGACTCCTTAAATGGTCTTTTTTTTTTCATGAAGTACATCAAAAACTTTGGCTTTTATGGTATAAAGTGTATCACTCAATACAAAAATATAGGCTCTCAGAACCGAATGCCTTTGGCTGCTTATTCTGCAGATAAACATTATTGGCTCAATTTATCAGCAAAATTTCATTCTGTACAGTAAAAATGATGTTAAATTCGGCAGTATTGGAACGATTACATTGAGTATTATCCTGCATCGCTAATTATAATCCATTGTAACTACAGTGAATCTCCAAAGAAGGAAGCTTCTCACTCGAAAGCCACATTTCCAGTTGAGTGTTACCTTAAGAGAGCATTGAGTTTCTCCCCATTGACCGTGTGTTTCAGAGCCTCCACCCAGGGGATCTGTTCTTCCAATCCAGCTGGATTGTTCTCTGCTTATATGGTCGACAGAATGTCAGAAATGCACTGAATTCTAATCCTGTGCTCATCCCTGTGTGTCCGCTCAGGACTGGGCCGAGGAGTGAAACGCATTCCTGAAGGAGTCGAGGGCCGCCGTCTTAAGCTTCAGAGAACCCGGCCCGCTCACACCATGCCCGTCGAGATGGCCTCCAACTTTTTCTGCCCTCACTGGAACGCATTGGGAAAAGGATGTGCGTTGCCATGGTGATCATATACAAGAAAACACTGGAAAAGAAGGGTGCCGACGATGTAACATCCAAAAGCACAAATTTGGGCCCGGTGAGAGGTTGTTTTCTTCTTGTGTACGGTGGAGTGTGTCATTTTGTTTATTTGCAGCCTTGCCAGCAGGCCTCAGCTGTACTTCTAAGGGGAAAATGACAAGGTGCGGCTCTAAAAATCAGGAAAATGTTGCTGGCCACTCATCACCGCCCAGCTGTTTTATCGCTTTACATAATTTCCTATACATTTGACTTTAAGCTTCCCCTGAGCCAAATTTGTTGGAAAATTCACAAGTGTTGCTCCACTGAATGTCAGGAAGTGATGTCAGAGAACTATCTGGATGTGGAAGGGTGGGAATAAAGGACGTTTGTTACTATTACTGATAATTGCATCATAATAGCTGCCAACTGTTATCAGCAGGGTTTTTGTCATCTGGTGTTGAATCCTGCATGTACCATTCACTTCACTCACGGTGACAATGGAGTATTTTAGTTCCACTAGGCTGAGCAACTCTGACTCATTTTCTAATCAGTATCCATTCGGTAGAAGCCTTCTTTCTGCTGGCGCAGAGCGAGAAAATTCCCCCACCTATGTAGACTGAGTTTAACCTCTCAGCCACGTGAAATGAAGTCATCGCGCTCTGAGGCTGAGCGTCAATCAGGCGCATTAAGAGTGGAACCTCTCTTTCTGTTGATGGGTTACACTTAAGTATTCCTCTCTAAGCAGCAAAAAAATGTGCTTGGAGATGCACTTCTGGGCCAGTTGAACATATACAATCTCCTGCACGTTGTATGCAAACCCATTTATGTGAATTTCTGGCGTCTGGCGAGTTGACAGTGAACCTCTTTTGCATTTCTGCAGTTCCAGGCGCAGACCATGAGCCAGGGGACTGCACTTTTCTCTTGTGGACTCATGGGTAAGTCTCATCAATAAACAGATTAACGCCAGCAAGGGTGACATGATGGTTTCATTAGAACATGACCAAAGATTTATAGATTGTTTGTTTTGTGCAAAAGTAGTGCAAAAAAAGCAGGTCAAACAATTAGTGAATGATGTTTTAGATGCCTAACAAAACAAAAAACTTACATGATATAAAGTTATGCACAATAGGACTAAAATGATATAAAGAAAAGAATGATCTTGCAATTAGGCCTATTTTGACAGATGTTGTGATACAAGTTACAATTTTACTGGGATACTTACGTTTAAATTGTAAATTTAATTTTGAACTTATTTCACACACACAAAAAAGGCTTGTAGGCATCTGCACTTTACTTGGGTATGTTCTTCCAAAAAAATTTCAAATTTCCTTTGAAAACAAAGTTGAAGTTGTGTCAAGATGAAAAATAAGAGAGGGGGACTCCCAAGGAATGGGCCTCTACTGAATGTCATGTCTGTGACAGAAGGAAACTAGTAGCAACAATGATAAAAGGGACAAAACCAACACTGCAAACAGCTTGTAGAGTAGAGAAAACGTCAGGTGTTTAGAGTTAGTAGTGGTTTGAAGAGGCTCATCTTATAATATTTCATAGAAATGATCAGCAGTGAGCCAGCTTCTGCAGCATCTGGTCGACAGCGTAATGTGAAACATGTATGACAGCTGTTTCTGCGAGGATGAATATGTGCTAATAACTACGTGTTAGCAGCTTGTCATTAGCATGGATCTAATGGCACTCATGCATGCTCTAAACCAGAGGACTTGCTGTCGTCAAGTTGAAAATTTGGATATAGCTACAAAGGCCGGTCGTACAATTACTCAGCTTAGTAACAGCCTTTGTATTGTAACAATAAATGTCATTCTGTCTCTTCAAGTGTGTAAGACATCAAGTTTGTAAGAGAGGGCAGCAGCACCAGTAGGTGTTGTTAACACTGCCCTTTGTTCTGCGCCCTGCCTGCGTACTGTAGGTGGTATTTTTGGGACTTTATATCCAGTGGAGAAGAATAGAACTTTGCATACCAGGAGTGGGCAGTGGCTTCGACGTTAAGTATCTGACTCAGAGTTGACTCACCAGTTCAGTTGGTAGACCCATTCAGCTATCAAACAGTTTCTGTTGTGGCAATAACAGGTGCTTTCTTGGAATGGTCGCCATGGTGCCGGGGCATCAGCAGAGGCAGACACGGAGCCCGTCTGACACAGAATGCTTGCACTTCTCAGTGAGAGAAGAAGATGGTTTGCCAGGATGTTTATGACGGGTTAATGACATTTTATCAAGCCTCGCTCTGGCTGAGTCGAGGTTTGATATCGAGTCAGTTAGACATTGAGCTCTGTTCCCTTTCACAATCAGCTGACACTAAGCAGTGCAGGATTTATTTTTAGTGCCAATTACGCAAAGCAGGGAGTAGTGTCAATACAAAGTACACATGCTGGGACCAACGGGCTGCTGCCCCAGACTGGAGCTGTGTCATGGATGTTGTCCTTTGGAGGTTGCCAAACATAACCTTTCATGATCATAAAACCTTGGCACTAAAAAGTGTTTACTTTGTTTTGTCAGAGGTTGATGCCTGAGCTGATTCTCAGACTGTGTTTTTGTTCCTCCAAAAAATTTACAAAGCGTGAAAAGTAGGGAGATCCTCCAAGTTATAATACCAGATCTGCAGTTACTTTAAGATTTACTGTCTCATGTGGGGAGCCTAGTTTTTCAGCTTTGCTTTTATGAAAAAAACAGAAAATGGGGATTTTTCCAAGAACAATTTTGATGCACAAAAATTCAGTGTTGATGTACTTTAAAAAACAAAACAAAACGCTTTTTTTCAGACAAATTAAGGGTCTTGGTGTGCAAACAAGCCTCCTATATCATTTCCTATATTTTAGGCGAGAGTCTTGTCTTTCCTCTTCTTCTTTACAGGTGAGTTATTTAAACTGATCTGGTGTTTTGTTGCAGAGGCAAGCCGGTGGTGCGAGGTCAGACACAGCTGTGCCATCCAGCAGAGGCCGGTTGGGACCAGCCTGGAGAGCCTGTGGGATGTCCTGCCTGAGGTGCATAAAAGTTCTGCCCACTGGGATTGGGATGTCGGCTCCACTTCGAGCACAATCACCAGCTTGTTGCAAGACCTCAGCCTGACAGAGGCTGCGTCCTCACACTCCACCGCACCCCCCAGCAAGCGGCAGTGCCGGTCCCTGTCTTGTTCGGACGAGCTCGGTGGTTGCCGCTCTACCTGGCGCCCTCAGGGCTCTCGTGTGTGGACAGCGGTGGAGAAGAGGAGGTGCCACAGTGGAGGCAGCGTCCAGCGCGGTGGTGGTGGGAGCACGCAGCTCGGCTTCCCTGCCATGCAGCGCAGCTCCAGCTTCAGCCTCCCCTCCCGCTCCAATACCTTGGAGCTACCCTGCTTCACCCAGGGTCTCCCCTGCCCCTCTGCCTTTACTATCCTGACGCCCTCCTCCTCTGTTCCCCAGTCCTCCGAGCCCCCAGCGCAGCCCCTCTACCTCTCTCATGAACAAATCTGCCTCCCCGAGCCTCGTGGACCCTCGCCTCCCAGCTCCCCTGACTCCACTCCAGAGTTGGAGCGCCGTGGCGGACAGGGCGGTCTCCCCCGTAGTCGCTCACAGCCGTGCGTCCTCAATGACAAAAAGATTGGCGTGAAACGCAGAAGACCAGCTGACTCACACAAACAGAGGCCTTCTTTGGACCTGGCCAAGATGACCCAGGTTGGTATTTAAGTGTCTCTAAGAACATGTGAGATGGAAAAAATGCTTTGTGTCATTTTTAATCAGGACAAAATACTTGATGTTGAATCAAGCTGGCAAAGGTTGTAGTATTTAATTTAAGAATTCCTCAAACTGTTGAATGTTGCAGCTGAGCATATCGTTATTTATTCAAAGCATCTTTATGTGGCATTTATTTATCAGTCTGATCTGTCACAGCTTCCATGCTCCAACTGATCACTTTCCAGTCACCAGAGAGACAAGACCCTCAGGAAATGCTCATGCCAGCTGGAAGCTCTGCGAGCTCCATCAGTCTCACTAACATTAGCTATTTATACTCTGCTGTTGTGGCAATTTGCTCTTTCATGTTGGATAAACAAACACTTCCAGCTGAGGTCACGCCATTGTGTCTGTTCTCCCTCAGCACACCTCAAAGTGTTTCTGCAGGCATTGTCATGAAATGAAGGTTCGTTCATTCATGCAGGCCTGTTCTGGGCCACATTCCATTACGTGGGTGTTTATTTGCCACCGCAGTAATGGAAAGCATGAAGCAGAGAATCCTAATTCTTGTTTCGATCAAAACAAGAATTAAAAAGTCAGATGAGTTTGTGCCCATGAAAGAAATGATCTTATGAAACTACTTGCTTAGCTGATCCACTTCTGTAGTCAGGCGTTTTTTAGCAAACCATCTGTTTCATCTGCACATCCTGGCAGGGGTTTTTCTTCTTGCCCCACAGACACACAGTAAAATTTCACACGTACACAGAGTGGATCATAAACACAGAGCTGGACTTGGCCCCTCTGACAAAGTCACCCAGAGTTCAGCAGTGTCTTAACAGCAGCACCGCTGTTACACGACAAGCAGACGCCACACACGCTCCAAACAGGGACGAGGTCAGCGTGGAGAAAGGAGCCTTTAGGCGAGGCAACCGACAATATTTTCACAGAGGAGCGCCAGGGTGCTTAGATTGTTAGCATTAGGTCTGTCCTGCTGTTTGTGCTTTGTGTTCTCTGTTCTGCTCCATTAAAGAGGACTGCGTGACACTGGTTTTCAGCTCAGGTGGAAGGAATGAAGTCTTTGAAACCACGAGAAACTGTTGTATTAGGCCCACTTTTTTTTTTTTAATCTCCGTGAAAGATCTTTTTAAATTTTTCTCAAGTGACTCTGGTTTAGAGGCGAGCCCTCGAGTAAATGACTTCCAGACTTGATGGCACAGTTATCAGCCCTACCTCTAAGTTTAGTTGCATAAGTCCGTAAACAAAATAAAAAAAAAAAATCACACAATCCCTTAATCTTAATTTATCAAATAATACAGCCAAACCACTGCTAGTTCCAGCTCCTTAGATGTTAGAGTTTGCTGCTTTTCTTTGTGCATATCTTAAATCGTATGTCACTGGTTTCTGGGCTGTTGGTTGGACAAATTATGCTGTTTCAAGATGCCACTTGCACTTAGGAACTTAAGACCTGTTCTCACTACTTTATGACATTCTAGAGACCAAATTACAATTTAAAGCTGTTGTAGGCAATTTATTTTTGCTGTCATCTGGCAAAAATTCCATAATAACCTTATACCATGTTGTGAGAGAGAGCGTACATGTTCTCACTGGCTGCTCTACACTGTGCTTCATGGAGACAGGTGACATTACTACGAGCTGATTGGCTGTTGAAACAAATGCCTTATGCTCTAAAACCGACCTCTGGTGACTTATCGAGCTGAAGTGCAGGCGACATTGTCAAGCCAGCTGGAGTTGAGCTGAGACGAACCCAGTGATTGCTGCAACTTTCCCTGCCCCGAGTCCTTGTGAATCTTTGGTGCAAACTGGACTTAAAAGAGAAAACGACCACAAACAAAAAAAAAAAACGCAAGCTGGAACAAAAACAGGGAGGGTAGGGTGCAGAGGAGTTGCTTCCTTAGAAGTCTCATGCTACAGCTAGCTTTATTTCTAGACATTGCCTACCTAAACTTCAAGTTTTCATAGTAGAAATACTTTAATTTTACAGTAAAGTCCTTGATTAAATACATCATATTCAAATTTCATTGAGCTACATGTGACGTTCCCTAACCCAGCTTTAGACATGTAATAATGTGTAGTAATGTGCATGAAGCAGATACAGCGTGCGGTCCGGTGTGACCCAAAGGTCATGTCTTGGACCACTACCGATGATGAGAGGTTGATCACGCTTCATAAATGAAAACTTGACTAATTTCTTTCACCTTGGAAGAAGAATGCACATATGATGATTCAGCAAATCACAGTGGAAAGGATGCTCACTTGTGATCATAATCTTAGCTTCCTTGGCACTCGACTCAGTGGGCTCATCTTGCTTCACGCGCGTCATCCAGCATTCAAAGTGACCTTACTATTCAAAGATCGGCCACAGTGCCGAAGTGTCCTCTCATCCCGAGCCACAGCGGTGTAGTTTACCCAGGGAGAAACTGCTGCCCTCTGCGTGGCTCCATGAATGTCAGGAAGTAGAGCAGCTGTGGCAGAGGTTATAGATCGTTGCACTGGGGAGATGCGTGTTGGGTAAAGGGATATTGATTTCTGTAAATTCAGCTCAGTGGGTGGATCGCTGCCGCAACCAAGCCTCATGAGCTATTGATCAGCTTTTATTGACGGAGAGTCAAGGTCAGTATGGATGAGGAGACTTTCTGCTCGTCTCTCAATTTCATTCAGAGGGCTGATAGTAGCAGACGAACATGGCCCCTTATCCATGACCCGCGTTGTAATGTGGCACAGTGTGTTGTGTGAGGACACTCTGTGAAAGAGGGTTTTCTTTGTCTGAAACTCTTCCTCTGCAGAACATTCTGCACGTGCTCGACGTTAGAGCTATACTTGTTGTAATGGATGTTAATGGCAGTTTTTTGCTATAGTCTAGACTTCTCGTAGCCTTATCAGTTTGATCCCATGATCTGGGCATGAAGCCTGACGGTTTAGACTTGAGAGCTAATGCAGAAGGCAGCAATGTGACCGCTTGGTGCCGACTGATGTACCTGCTCAACCAGGGCCAAGAAAAGCAGCAGGGCCCCATTTGATCTACTGCTGCCCGGTGCCGAGACCTTTCTCACTGCTGTCAGGTCAAAGAGGTGGATCATTACTTCACATTTTACCCTTTTGCCCTTTCGTCTCTACCGCATTTAGAGCTCTTATCACTTTGTTTTCTGTGTGTGCCGCTCTGACCCTTTGTTGGATCATTTAAATTCTTAATATGTTAATATCATTCTGGTCATAATAGAGCTTGAATCATCAGTTTAGCATTTTAAGTAATTGAAGCTTCCCAATCAGTTGGCGCAACAATGAAATATCTCAGCGACTATTGGATTGATAGCCGGGATATGTGACACAGACGTTCATGGTCCCCACAGGATGAATTGTAATAACTTTAGTGATTACTTGATTTTTATTCTAGCGCCATTATCAGTTTTGAAGTTTAATAGATCAAGTAATTGATTTAATAAACATGCAGAACTTAACACATTCGGATTACCTTCAGCTGTACATTTTGTTTACTGTTGCTCCAAAAGCAAATGCTGGCACACAAACACACTAAACCAACACGGTGCACATAATAAACATTTTACCTGCAAAAAGTTAGTACGTCTAGCATTATTGTTGTGAGCATTTTACATTGCACTCGCATTTCAAGCACACACATTTGTTGCTCTAGCCTTATCACAATCTTGTGTTCTGAAGGTTTATCTTTAATTTTAAGATTTAACTAGGGATGCATGATAATTATCAGCATGATATTAGAAAGTATAATGTCATTTTATCGCACAGATAATGAAATTTTAGCTGATAATACAAAGCCAAAATTGACTCAGCTTTCATTAACAGCTTAGCATGCTGTTGTCGTGCTTGTGATGTAAAACTACTGCGCCTGTGTGGCTACGCAGTCGCAGTGGAAGGAAAACGTGTGTGTGTGTTATCAATAGCATTTCTTAACCTCAGTTGTAGATAAATACAGATTATCATCTTTCAAAAATATAAATACAGGAAATTGACCAGTTATAGGTACAGGCAGAAAAAAAATCACTACCATGCATTCATGGATTTAAACAAGGATTTCATCTGATTAGTTGAGCAACAGCATTTTTTTTTTTTTTTTTTTTTACAAACTTCATAATTCATCATTTAATGTGAGGACTTGCATTCTGTCTGTATCCCATATCTTGCAAAACTTTTCACTTAGTGTAAGAACACAACGGAGCGGGAAGAACATGACCTTGAATCTCGACTCATTATAAAAGCATAGATTAATCTTTAATTATCGATTTGTTGCAGCTGTAGTTCATAGACTTGGCTGTGAACTGCATTCACAACAGTCCCATGCTTGTTTAGTATTACATAAGCGCAACAAGTGACAGCAGGTTTCACAGAGGCCTTATTCTCCTGTGTCCTTCTGGTCTAACACCGTAGTGATTAGGCATGAGGCAGCTGTCCTGCCTTTTCCACATTAGCTGTACAGATTGGATAAGCCTCTGTCATAAAGCCTCCTGCTCCAGCGTGCACAGCTGTCACAGGACTTGCCTGCAGCAGTGCTGGTACATGTGGATTTGCCTGAGGAAGTTTCTGGGTTTCCCAGATGTATGTGTTCATTGTGCAGGCCCTGTGAAAGGCGGCAGAGTCAAAAGGCTGACATGAGTGATGTATGCCCTCTGGGTGTCTGGCCACTTGCTGCCCGGGCACCCATGGATCTCATCGCCAGTCCAGTATGTAATGCAGGCTAAAATTATGCCCTTCAAATCTTGTTACTTTTTTATATTACAGTATAGCGGTTTCTGCCCAGTGTCCAGCTCTGACCTCACTGACTCACCCACACACCATATGAGTACAGCAGAGGGCTTGTTTTCATAAGATGGCTGTGTGCTTTGGTTTTATGTGTGTCCTTGTTAGATCCCTCATAGTCCAAGTTGAAGGAAATGGTTTTGGTTTCCTTGCTAAATATGCCATTACCATTGAAACTATGGGCTCCCACCAGACAAAATGTTTGACGTATTTGTTTAAGTGTATGTTTGTTTCCTTGAAAACATTAATTTTATTCTTCTTACAAAATGACCTTTCCGTCTTTCCACAGAAACTTCGGAATTTCCACAGCCTAAGCTGCCCGGGAATAACAGGCGAAGACAGCTGCGAGTCCAACCAGGCCCTCCTCACTCTCAGGAGCACCGCTCAGTGCAACACCGACGACTCATCTGCAAGCAGACACAGCTTGGAGGACGAACAGCCTCGGACCGCGAAGGGCGAGATCGCCAGGAACGTGTCGTCAGACCCCACCATCGAGGAGGTGGACTGGAACTCCACAGACTGCGGTGACTTGACGCCAGGGACAACCAATGGGAAGGACAATGAGCCTCTGTGGGCGGAGCTGTGCAGCATGAGGAAGGACGTGTATCAGCTCGGAGGCGAGCTCGACATTGAGCAAATTGAAAGGAACTGAATTGGACTGTCTTCCTTTTGGGAGGGAAGCACATTTAGGGAATTGAGAGTTGATTGGCAGGTGATAGTCTTAAGGACAAAGCAAATGGAGAAGCTAAAGCGATGAGCGTTCCAGCCCTTGTTTTATTTTGTTTTTTTTCTCTCGAGAAGAGACTGAGCAGGAGCTTTGTGGGCTTAGAGCCCATGTTTGGGGACTTTGTGTAGTCAGAAGCTACTTACGCACTGCGCGGTATCTCAACTGTGTCTCAGGAGAACAAGGAAGTCGGGAAGGACAAATTCGGATGAAGATAATGAAACTGGTGAATAGAAAATTGATATATTATTGTTGGCTCAGAGACTGGGGTCTTGAGTATTTCTCTGTAACCCTGATTACCTTCATTGTACTACATTTGGAGAGAATTCACAGCAGGCTTGTATAAATTCTCTGCACTAGAACGAATGTCCGTTCCTCCGACCTTCTTCAGTCGTACATGGGTACATGACGGACAGAAACGGAGACTTCTTCAAGAGCTACTGTTAGTAAAGCCCCCTCCCACTCTTACTGAGCAACAAGCTGCACGCACACACACAACCTGTAAAGTATATTGAAGAGCTTAACACTTCACACAGTAACATCAGGCTTCTCTCTGAGATCTATGCTCCTGTTTGTTTAGGAGAAACTTTGTGATGCTAATAGCGTTAATATTCTTTCTTTTTACGATTTGTAACTACAAAGTTATGTAAAACATGAGCATATTTCTATACAAATAAACAGTTTTAAATGTGTTGTTTGTCATCATGTTATTTCAGTGACTCACTTGCTCATAATATGTAATTTATGATGTCAGTTCAGGTTTCTGGTCAAAATGTGACGCGACTGAAATACACTTACATTACATATGTAGCTCAAATAACTAGTAGTTGAATAAATTGTGACAATCCGAGTATGATGTATTTAATCAAGAACTTCCTGTTTTAAGGAAAGTTTTAAGTATGTCTACTTTGAGAACTTCAAGTTTAAGCTGCTTAAGGGGCATTCAGAAGGGAATATTGTTTTACTCCAAAATTCATTATGATAAACATGATTACATTTTAATGCAAGCTTAATAAGAATCTGAACATCTAATATAATGTAGAACAATGGTTTTCAAACTGCGGGGTGGGCCCATGGAGGGTCACAGCAGGGAGGGTCATGGGCAACCAGGGGAAAAATGGGGTAAAACTAAGTTGAAACAATGATTTATGTGCTGACCTTTATTTCACTAAAATTCAACTCAAATCCTTTTTCATTAGTTTTTTCCCTAAATATTGTTGATAAAAATTTTGGGTGGGGGGGCCTGAACTTTTTTTGGCTTCTGAAGAAGGAAATGCCTGACAACTGATCTAACACAACACTGACAGGAGAATTCCTTCATAAATACTTTCACTTTGGATACTTCTGTACTCCTCCCTAATAAAACATACACAGTATTTACTTCTTTAACGCAGGACTTCACTGTATATTGCTTGTTTTTCTCCAGTAAAGAATCTTAAAGAATTCTTCCATCTCTGCCATTAGCAGAGCACGAGCGTTAACAACACGCTTATTGTTGGAGACGTCTTTAATGCAACAATGCAGACTGACCCAATTAAGTAGCAGGAAAAGACAATCACAAGCGTAGTAGTGGTACTACTGATGAGCCTGTGTTTGTGTGCTGAAGCAGGGATTGAGTAGGGAGGACGCCGGGCAGGGGTAGGAAGTCCGGTCCCTGTTTCTTTTGCTTTCTTTTTTCTTTTTTTTTTTTTTTTGATGGTGGGTGGAGTGGTGGAGCTGAGCGGCGGTTCAGACCCGAGACCTCCCTCCCTCCCTGTGTGAGGAAACAAAAGGGGCTTTTTCTCTGAGGAGCACAGTGACGTGGGAGGCGGCTGTGAATGTGGGCCATGTGTCAGGGCTGCTGCTGCTGCTGCTGCTGCTGCTGCGGCTCCGTTTGTCTGCTCCCCCCCCTCCAAGTTTTGGTGCCTGTGCAAACCTTCAGAATCGTACTGTGAAACTTTGTGCTTTCTACTGCTCCAGCACTATTTTACACCACGTCTGCACCTTTTGTTCGGACTAGCCACGACGCTTGTTGTTCTTTGAAAGCATAAGGTGCCATGGAGGGAGAGAAGTCACCTCCTTAAAGACCAGCTGAGTAATCTGAAGATTGCCTGACATCCTATACTCCAGGCTTAAAACCACAAAAAGCATATCTGTGGGATTACTCTTACTCACAAGGCTATTGCAAACTCCGGTAATGTCATTGCATGAGAATCTGTATGCCTGCGTAGTGAGGTCATATTTACACTGTCACAGAGCTGTCAGTGCATGCAAGCGGCTGCTTTCTACCGGTTGAGCCCTTTTCGGGTAATGAGTCAAAAGGAGCTGGGTAAACAGAAGCCTTGTAAACGTGCTGTGTGGCAGACTGACACGCCGAGGGCCCCTGGCCCTTAATCAGCAGAGTGACAGAAATGAAAGGGGGCTGTGTTCTGAGAGGAGATAGGAGTAAAACGGGAGGGGCGTGCCCTAGCTGATGTTCTGCACTCCACTCGATCACGACCCCCATCAGCACTGACGCAGCAGGGTGGAGGTCACACTTGAACCGTTGCTGGACGTTATGCACAGTCAGATCTGCTCCAGCGATGATTCACATCACACTTCAGTCAATTTTTAGGCAACAGACGTCCAACAGTCTTAATGTGGGTTTCGCACCTGATGTTGAGGTGTATTTCTAGAGCGTGTGTATTTATTGCTGTAGGTTTGTGCTGCAGTGAAAATGTAAATCAGCATGATTTGGTCTGAATACGACCTAACACATTCGTCTGCTTTTCTGCGTTGACCGGGGAAAGCAGACAAATGTGTTACTGGGCTAATTTTTCCTTCCTAATTTTACCTAAATTACTTGTAGTTGTCTGAATTTCATGTTAAAACTCTCAGTGACTGTCAGAAGTGGAACTTCTAATAAACAAACTCAGATATGAAACCGAATCTTGGTGTAACTTCTCGGTTTGGTGCCTACTCTCGCTTGGCAGCACAAATGTGGTTGGGGGAGAAAAAGAAAATCTGCAGTTCACCCAGCCACAAAACATTTACACTCAGCAAGTGTTCGCTGATGCTTGTTTAACAAAAAACAAGCTGCTTGAACTTTACCTTAAGCTCTGTGCGGCAAAATAAACTTTACATACACACTGAGCCATTACACTAGAGGTAGCTGTCATGATCTCACCCACACACTATATTGGATTCATGCAAGACCAAACCACAAACTGTGGTGGGGCACATCTGAATTTTTTTAAGTTCATCCGGCATTATGTCTGAGCAGCAATAGTCTGCACCCACAGAGACGTATCAAGGTCACACAAGCCTTCTCATGTCAAATAGTTGTCGAGTTTAAACAAGGATGTGTCCCTTAAGGAAGAGGATTGCGTGGGATATGAGGTGGGAGCACTCAGAGTGAAAGCTTTGGCTTTTACAAAAGGTAACTGGATTCCTTCACAGGAAGGAGCCCCAGCAGAGACAGACAGCTTTAAAATGGAGGTCAGCTGTAAGCCGTCAGACCTCTGTAGACCGGGACAGTTAGTTTACATTGCACGGTGACATACGACTACCCTTTCGCCTGGATTATACATACGCACACGCTCTGCTATGACATCACAGGGTCATGCTTATTGTCTGGGGAGCTGGTCCTGTGACGCTTCAGTGGCCAGTCGAGCAGGGGTCGTGTCCCTGGAGGGGTCTGTGACGACTGTGACTATGTTAGCACAGTACAGACTTCTCTGTGTGTGAACTAAGACACTGCTCAGATTGCTCGCAAAGACTCAGAGGGAAGAATTGGGTGGGGTCAGGGGCAGCTGAGAGAGGGAGGAAATCAGGCCTCCGCTCCAAACCCGATGACTTCTGAAGTTCCAGAACACTCCCACGCCACCAAGGGCTGTTGGCACGGCTGCCCACAAGGGAAGGAGAGTGATGAAATGCGGGGAAACCATGTGGCTTGGCGAGCAAGAGCAACAGGCCTCCACATGGACCACGAATGCACACACACAGAGGGGAAGGGACAAATAACCGAATGCTGTCATAACAAGTGCATGTTTCCATGGATAACGGTGCATTTAGGGCTGCAGGTGTGTGGCGTTGTCTGGTCAGCTGACCTGCCATTTCCTGCCAAACAGGAAGAGCCACATGACTGGAGATGAAAGTTCAAGGTAGCACACAGCTGGCAGTTGTTAAGGTGGGTTAATGCAGGTGCACTACAAGAGCAGCAGTGTGTGTGCTGTGTAAGAGAAGCCTAACCCAAACACATGACATAAAAACACATGTGAATGTGGGCTCTGAGGCACACTGCAGCAGTGTGTGCATGCTCTGCAAAGATGTTTAACCACCTTGAGGGGCCTCGTTTCTAAACATGCATTTATTTTACACGTACTTTCCAAATGATTCCAACAAGTAGCATTCATTAAGGTAGTTGTTCCATTTTCAAATACTAGAAAAAATGTCACTAATCCTGTTAATGACTTTTTAAAACAACATTTACAAAAGATAAATTTGTTCAAATGAGCTTTTAGAATTTTCACTCTGGGTGCTTGAGATAAAGCAGGAGACACACTCTCCTGATGCATGTCTGTCTCCTGACACATTGCACATTCTGCAGGACTTTGTGTCCCTGAGGTGTCAATCAACATAAGATGAAAATGAGATCATGAGCTTAATGACCTGAGGTTGTATAAGGAGAGGAGAGAGGTAAGGGTGGAGATCTCTTGCAGAGTCATAATCATGTTTCGGCGTGACGGCAGAGCAGTTATTCTAAAGATAAGCATCTAGCTGAAGTGTGCTGCAAATCAAGATGACTTAATGGGAGTAACATTTACAAGACTGAGGAAGATTGATGAGGGGTTCATGACGGAAAACAATTTTACTGAAATAGTTGATTGGATATGTTGGGTTGCTTCGCTAGGAGAGTTAAAGGTCGCTGTCGCTCAAAACGGTCATGCCTTTAATTATACACAACTTTAAACTGTAATACAATTATGAGTTAGATCAAAACATTCATCCTCCATACAGTTGCCAGGAGCAAGTAAATTAGCTATAGAGATCAAAATAGTCTTTGGCACCAGGATATAAAAATGTTTACTTCCTCTTCTGGAGACAGCCTCAAGTGGTCATTCAAGGAACTGCAGTTTGCGTTGTCTTTATTTTTCAGCCCCGGAATGCTTAACATGCTCACATTGACAATGCTAAAATGCTGATGTTTTGCATTTTTGCCTCTTGTCCACTCATCTTTGTTTAGCGTATTAGCATGCTAACAGCCCATCCTTTTTGCACAGACGAAAAGTTAAAGGATGCTTTAAGTTTTTATGATTCGTCCTGAGGAGAACACAACTGTCTGTATAACAGTCAATGACAATCTAATGGTTGATACTTTTAACTCAAAACCACACATATCAACCTGTTTGTGGCACTACAGGAAAAATCATAGGATCACTTAAATCATGAGGATTTATCCTCAGGTGACAACGAATGATGGTTTATAGTTTAAGTGCAATCCATCCTTGAGCTGTTGTCAAAATGTCCACCCGGAACCAAACTGATGGACAGCCTTGAGCGTGGCTCTGAGGTCTGCTCATGCAGACTATTTGTGCTATTGATGTGACATGATCACAGTACATGAAAGCTGAATTTGTTTCTCGTTATAGAAGCAGCAACCCATAAATGTTTTTGCATTTTTATTGGATAAATTACTTAAAACCCGGATAGGCAACATTTGGAAATAACGCTAGCAATAGCATGAGGCTCCTTTGGAAGCAACTCCACTGCACCCTACCCTCCCTGATTTTGCTCCGGCTTGCACTTTTGTCAACAGCTTAAGGCAACCCACTTGTTTCAACAGCCAATAAGATCATATCGACATCACCTGTCGCTAAGAAGTGTAGCCAATAGGAACACATGCTCTCTGGAATTACTCAGATTGCCTGAAAATACCCCATGAAGGTCTGAATATGGAGCCACAGGAAGTTGCAGAAGTCTACTGTTCTTTCAGACCACCTGAATTACTATATCCTGAAACGTATGGAAATTTAGTGCAATGACACCAAAGATCACTACCTACCCCGACTTAAAGGACCACACCAGTCTACTTTCGACTTCTTACCATTGGCAGAAATCGGCCCTATCTTCTACAAATATTATTAAAATTCCACCATACTTAAAAAGATCTCAGACTGCATTTTTAAACCCTGTTCACTGCCATTCACATTAAAACAAGGTATAGAATCACTATAGGACACGTAAAAGATGCTAAGTATAGGTAATTTACCCCTAAAAGAGTCTGAGTACCTCCATTTATTTGGTCAAAAAACACTGTGCGAGAGAGAGAGCGAGGGTATGTATATA
>JAQLOL010000014.1:7668529-7682704 GCA_029783665.1 Naso thynnoides
CTGGGTGTTATGTCTCATGTGCTGGATGTACTCCCACACCCTTTTCTACACGAGGATTGATTGAGTTCACACACGCACACACAGGCACGAACACACAAGCGAGTTAGGTCACATGGCTCTTATGTTTCAAGCAGTGAAGCCAACAGAATTGACCACACTGTCCCTCCAACCTCATGCTCCTTCACAGCTCCTGAGCATCTCAGATATGCATGCATGCATGTGTGTATTCATTTTGCTGCTTTCCTCCCATTGCCATGAATAATGAAGGAGTAACCAGGTCAATGTGACCATGCAAAATTCAGCACAACGCAGCTAGTGTTACTGATGAAGTAATCTGTGGCTTGCTGCGTGTCCTTGAGGTCAACGCAGTATCAGTGCACCTGAAGAGATACGTTTGGTCCCTGCCCCTGACGGACACTGCACAGCTTTCACATAGGGATAAGGTTAGCCATGAGGAAAGCAGCCAAGAATCTGGTTCAACACATCAGTCAGCACACTGAAAAACTTCCCCAGAAAGTTAGTCGATGATCTCAAGATTTAGGAAAAGAACCAGTTGAGTTGTGGTGAAACAATTAGTTGATTCATAGATTTGCTATGTGAGAGAAAGCAACTGACAATCTGTCTTTTGTTGTTTAAATAATTTATCAACCAAATACCAAACATCATCTGTTTCTAGCTTCACAAATACAAAAATCTTTTTTTTGTTTTAAAGCTCGGAAATTTAATACATCTGAGTTTTACACTGCTGGTCGGACAAATAACTCCAAGATGTCGCCTTGAAAACCGGGAACTTGAAATGAGCATATTTTCACAGCTTTTTCCACATTTTATGCACTAAGCAAATCAATTGCACTGTGAAAAATGCCATTTCAAAACAAACTAAAATCAATATGATTAAAAGCTGTTTTTTAAATCAAAATCTGCCAACAGAACAAGAGGAACTTGTTAAGTTTCTTGAAATTATATGTGATGTCCAAAAATAAATAAATAAATAAATTTTAAAAATCCTTACATGTCACTCACGGTACCTGTAAGGTGACTGTGGGGCTGAGGTATTGTTAAGAACCTCCCAATTCAATTCAATTTTGATTCTTTGGGTCAAAATTTGATCGATTTGATTCTATATTGATCCAATATGCTTTGATATTGATTCAATAATACACATAGATGACAGAAATGCTTAGATAATTCATTAGAGGACCTTCATATATCTGCTACATAATATTGTGTGTATTATATGTATTCATTTAGAACAAACTAACTCCAAAATGTATTGATGTCGGTCAAGTTTGGCCTCCGAACAATGCAAATTACACTACAGGGGCACCAGGGTCGAGAAGATTACTTTGGAAATGTAATAGGTTACAGATTACTAGCAACCCTATTTAAAATGTAATAAATAATGTAACTATTTCAATTATTTTATTAAACTAATGTAACTCATTACATTTGATTACTATTTGGTTATTTTTAGAATTTTTTTTTTAACAAATGATTTTAGCTTTTAACCATTTTCACATGTTTAAACCAGGCAGTGTTAATGGCAGATGTGGGGCGCTGCAAATTCAAACAAGAGAACCAATCAAAAGCATCAGAACATCAAACTTTACTTAACAGCCTTGACTGGAAATGACAAAAGAAGGCTTTGTGAACATCAAAAAGATGCAGCTCAATAAAATGAATGTTATTCAACAAACAGCCTAAGCTTTATACAGAAAATATTCAGATGTAATCTCCTTTGTAATCATTAACATTTTTAAAAGTAACTGTAATTTAATTACACATTTTTCTCAGTAAATGTAACTGATTACAGTTACATTTATTTTGTAAGTAAATTACGTAATTTTGTTACAATAACTAGTTACTATCCAACACTGGGCAGCACCCACAGTGTCCCCACAAGAGTGGGGCTTCGTTACAATGGAAATAATCTAATTCAGAATTTTCTAAATCAATACTGAATTGGGAAAAAAAATTATTGCAATGCACTGATGAATCCTTTGTTTTTACCCAGCCTTTAGTGATTGCGTCTCACGCTGGGGTCACACTACAAGATATTTTTTGTCTCTTAAAATGTTCACTGTGTCTGATTACGCGATTAAAGAGTCATAAATTCTTGCTGTGTTAAGGCCGAGGGACATGGCAGACTATAAGTTTGCAGCTCACGATGTGCGTGACGTCACCTGCAAGGAACTGCTCGCCACTGACCACTACCATTACTGACAAGCTATTGTGGGAGGTAAACAAAAAACCAGACATGCTAGTTTTCCTGTCATAAGGTCGTGAGGCGTCCTAGATGCTGCATTGGTTGTCATCCAGTATGACACAATACGCAAGATAAAACGATCGATTGTTGTGCCCAACGTTCATTTATCGTGTCCAAGCCCATCTGACGCCCTACTTTTTCCCAGTCGCTCTATTCTCATGCTGATATTGTGTAGTCTGACCACAGCATTATATTCATGTCATATTCTAACTACAAACTAGACCGATATATTCAGTAAGATTTTGAATGTTTGCAGTGCATTCAAAGGAAAAACAACAACAACAAAAAAACGGGTTAAACACTAATGAAAATAATGCTTAGCGGAAACCCTAAACTTGGGTTCTGTACACTTTTAATCCTTCAAGTTATTAACTCTGACTGTTATTTTAAAGAAGTGGTTGATACTTGTTGGTTTTTCCGTGTACTTTGAGAGCAGGTACAAACTATCACCTCTAATCCTCGACAACTGCAATGACATGACAGTGGATTTAACTTTCGTGCAAGCTGAATAGGAGAATATGGGTATCGTGTAGATGCTGCTCTGGCAATATAAGATTAAACTGACTTACGAGTGTCATATGGACAGAAATATAACATGATACTCGTCTCTATAAAACACAGAGATACATTTTTATAAGGACAGGCTGTACCTCCATGAAAGTAGATATGAATGACTCGTCCTGAGAGTGCTCTTGTGCGTGAAAGTCATCTGCGTGTCAAACACCAAGAGACATGAGGGATGATAGAGAAATTAAAGGAAAAAGAGGAGGGGGGTCGTCAAGGTAGCTGACCGTGGAGTGAAAGGCACGGCAACCTTCCCATCGGTTAATGCTTAACACACTGGGGCACACACAAAGACAACACATGAGCACAGAGGGAAGCAAAACTGTCACATAAGCCCAATTTCGTTTTACACTTCTCTCTTCACCTTTTCACCTTTGCTGACTAGGCCTTATGTTTGACACAGTGCAGAAAATGCAGATAAGGGATGCATGTGGGCAGGAATGAAAAGTACAACCTGAGCACACATAACATAACGATCAGAGCGATGTTTTGGTCTAAAGATGGTGACGTATAGAGCCATTTTTAGGACACCTGGCAGGAAATGGCAGCTGTGAATCAACACACGGAAATATGTTGTTTTTTAAGGAAACTTGACAGCTTTAAAATAACTTGCAACTTAAAATTGCCATCTCTGCTACAAAGATAGTTCTCATGAGACTGGAGCTTAGTATCTAAGGGATGAAAGAAGTCTGGCAAACAAACAGCAATAAGAAGATGACAAAGGAGGCCAAATCACCATAAGCTGCAGGCGCACTGAAAACAAAAGCAAAAGTTTTACAATCAGTTGAATCAATAAAGAGTAACAAAGTATGAAACAACCAGCAGAGATACGACACAGACAAATGAAATCAGGCATGCAACTTAAAGGACCATACCACTCTATTTTTGACTTCTCACCATTAGCAGAGATTGCCCCATCTTCTACAAATGTTAAAATTTAACCATACTTCTATATATGTATACTTTAGTAGATCTCAGACTGCATTTATTCGCCGCCATCTAGGCTGAAACAGGGTATAGAAACAGTATAGGACATGTGAAAGTTGCTTGGTATAGGTAATTCACCCTTCCTAAGTGGATGTTTGCATTTATTTGGTCAAAAATCGCTGAGTGACAGAGAGAGGGGAGCCAGGAGCCGTTGAGATGAAAGTAATTACGCCTGGAAAAAAATAGTTCCTCACAAGTGCTACCTTCTTAGCTTGAATATCAGCATGAAGAGGGATTTTGACACAGACCTTCTTTTAATCTAAAGGGTTGTACATGACAGCAGCATTTAAAATAACAGCTTTAGAACGTTAATTGTCTTGAATTATTTTTTAAGCTAAATGGTTCCTAAACACACGCAAAATTTTGGTTTTAAATGTTTTAACCTTATACATTGAATTGTGCTCAATTCAGATGGTTTTCTGAATGTTTTCATGCTTATAGACAAGTCGTCTAGTTGCGATTAAAATTTCTGTTTAACCGTCAGGGAAATTAGTTGCCACTTGCCTCCCTAGTTGTAGATCCCTAGTTGTCTCAGTGCGCAGACTTGGGGCAGGAAGCGATTTCTGAATTGAGAAGTGAAATTAAAATGCCAAAGTTTTGTGTCATTTACAGCTGTGCCAGATGATTAAATTGTAAAAAAAACTGAAGCTATTTTTGAGTTCTGAAAGTAGTGACACATAAAGGCAAGAAATTTGAAAAGCTTACAGATAAATGAGACCACTTCATTAGGTAAGGCTGCAATCATTTAGCTACTTAATGTCGCATATCTGGCTGAAATCTAAGGAAATACAGACCACAGTGGCAATATAGTTCAGAGGTGTTTTTCACATTCTGTCCTGTATCTGACTTTCTATCTATCTATCCTCTGGGTCACGTGACTGCAACCCACCTTTCTCACAGTTAAAGCTATTTTGGTCAAAATGTACGGTGTTTATGTAACCTAGGAGACAATGACATGCAGTAACATTGGTATGATTCTTTAAAATGACCCTGACAATTTATTTTAAATCATATTCATTTCCAATTTTTTAGGCTTTAAAGTTTCCATGATGTTATTTCCTCTGTCATAAATGAATAAAACTGTAATACCTCGAGCATTTTGTAATGCATGCCATCACCTGGCTTTGCGGTGAGGAACCACATTTATGAAAGCTATTACAGCGCCGCAAGCAAAAGACTCAACTTGCCAAAAAAAGAGACGGAAAAACACTCAAGCCAGTTCATTGTGTACAAGTGCATTTCTAATACCAGACTAGAGAAGGCCTTGTCAGCCAAAACACTCCCCTTTCTCACAGTAAAGCAGACTATATAACCAAAACCCGCAGGATAGCACGGCCTGACGATAACTATAGCCTTTATGTTCAGCCAAGTCTTGTGGGTGACATAAGATACCAACAAAACATAAAGCTTTCTTTCGTTGCCCTGAAGGGAACAGACTGTTTGCAGCTGCATATGTTTTCTGCTGCTCAGTGACACTGCAGCAGTCTTGGCCTTGGGGGTGAGATTATGGTTGCAGTTTGACTTCTCTGTAATAAATAAAAGGTCATGGGAGAGACGATGGCGCTTCAGGATCATCGAGCCAGTTGAGATGTTGCAGCACTTTAGCCTCTGTTGTCATCTCTCTTTCCTTTTTTACCTGATATTTACAGAAGCCGCTGATAACACTCTCGAAATAATACAGCTGCAGCCACTTATGAAAAGCAGCTCAACTGAACTGGGGGAAACCGCCATGTTACGAGCATGTTATGGCAACAGAGCTGGCAGATGCTACACTAAAGCCTTCACGTCCTCCGCTGAGCGTGTCGCCGTGCAGCAGCCGTTATTATCTTTTCACTGTACAAAAGGGTGTAAAAATGTTGAGTCATGATCAGCAAACAGCTGCGGTACGGTTTTCACACTTTGAGATTAACGGTTCTTTCCGATCAAGCAGGACACAAAGGGGATTCCCTGTGCGCAGCATGAAGAGCCACTTGACTCTTTCCATCCCTTCTCTCTGCAAACCGGTGTTTTTTGAGAGGAGTATTTTTCTTGTGTAAAAAATATAAATCATTTGATGTGATGATATAGGTTTGTGTGTGTGTGTGTGTGTGTGGTTGTTTGTGTATCATCTGTTTAGTGCGTGAACTTTAGTTTGTGGTGTATTTAGTCGTGTGTCTCTCTCTCCAGCAGCATGGCTGAGCTGTGAGATGTTGTGTCGGCCATTTTCTGTGTATCGAATGAGCACATATTTAAATAGGATGCTATTCGCTGGTTAACAATGTTTTTGAGAGAAGGATTTTTGATTGTTGTAAGAAAAATGAAAATCATTCAATGCGATCATTAAGGTGTGTGTGCGTGTGTGTGTGTGTGTTTGCGTATCATCTGTTGGATGCATGAACTTTAATTTGCTGTTACTGGATTTTATAAAAGGAAAAATACATTTGCTTTAGTGCTTTAGCAGGTGTGAGTGTGTGTTATTTAGCTTTATTGGTGATATATGGTAGTGTCGGCCATTTTCTGTGTATTGAGTTGCTTTTGGTCAATTTCACGTCATTCATCTGTTGGCCTTTGTGTCATGTTGCAACTGAGAAAAAAATGTATTGCATGAGATAGTGTGTGTGCGTGAGAGAGAGAGTGTCTGTGTGTGGTTTTTTTTAAGCTCATATTTTTGATACGGTGTCTGTGTCACTGCGAGCCTGGCTGAGCTGTGAGATGTTCTGTCGGCCATTAACTGTGAATTGAAGGAGCACATAGGGATGCTAGTTGTTGGTTAGCTGTGTTTTTTGAGAGGAAGATTTTTCATTGTTGTAAGAGAAATGAAAATCATTTGATGTGATGATATAGGTGTGTGTGTGTGTTTGTGTAACTGAAACCAAGCAGCAGCAAACTGCACATACTTCCACTGACTTCCCTGCACTAGGAGTTATCCCAGTAAACGTGAGCGGTTTTAGGAGCATGAGTTGCTTTTTTATAATCTTGGAACGAAGAGAAAAACTTTGCCTTCCAACTCCCACCAGATTAAAATTTTATTGTAGTATTTTTCATAATACTGGCCCTTACGCTGACAGTCTTATTTTCAAAACCGAGGAAAACTCCTCACACTGTGACTATAAGGGATGGTGTACATGTTCGTTAAAGTGAGGGGAATTTAGTGGGTGGTCAGTCACTGAAAATGAAGCTCATTTACATTATCACTGATCATTTAAGAAGAAAATGCCTGCCCTTCACTGCACAAGGTTTTATTGTGAACACGAAGAGATTTTCGGAGGATCTGGCGGTGGGTCGTTAATGCACGCTCTCCTCTAAGAAATTCCCTCTGTAGGAGAACCAGTGGCTCATCTTTCCAAGTGGTAGCTGTAATTTGTGATTTCTCATCGAGTGCTGCTATTTCTAGAGATGATCTTACTTTTTGGTTTGGTAACCTTTTCATGAACTATTGTGGCTTCTTCAGAAAAGGCCTGACTGTGCAAATGGTTTGAGGACACTAACCCTGAGATAATACCACAAAAGAAGAGATAGTAACAGCCTGACACAGTTTAGTCAACCGTCCTGTTGACCACATTACTCAGCTCTCTGAAAATCACAGTTATAGTGTGTGGCCACAGTTTTGAGTTGGCCCAAAACTACGTTAAAATCAAACAAATGTAAAACAGAAATAACAAAAAAAAAAACCCTTTCATTTATATAGAGCCTTTCAAGGGACCCAAGGTTGCTTTACAGTGTGAAGAACAAATATTACAACAACAACAACAACAACAACAACAACAACAACAACAACAACAATGCACAACAAGGCCTCATATAAACAAAACCCTCATGCACAAAAACAAAAGAAAAGGCAGATAAGGAGATAGGGTTTTTTTGTTTGTTTGTTTTTTTATTTTTTCCACTGCCCAGAGGAGGCATTGCAGATCTTAGGAGAGGGCCACAGTGTGGGGGCCGCAACACCAAGGGCTCTGTCCCTGAAATATTGGAGGCGAGAGTAATATTGTACAGACATTCCTAGTCCCAAGATGATAACCCTACTGACTTTGGCAATCCTCTGACATTTCATCCAGTGCCACAATAACAGTCACATTTGTGTTGTGTTGAGAAGCAACAATGGTCGGACAGCTTGCCAACATCAGAATTTGTTTTAACTTTGGTGATCCTCTGACTTTTCATCTGTGCTATCAAGTGAAAATTCTGTCCATGCCAGATCGTGAACCACTTCTCCGTGGTCTGGTTGTGGAGGCAGCGGTTTCAGCAAGGGGCCCTCGACTTCCCTTTCCCTGGCCACATCAGCCAACTCTAGCTGGGGGATCCCGAGGCGTTCCCAGGCCAGTGCAGAGATATAATCTCTCCACCTGGCCCTGGGTTCGCCCCAGGGCCTCTTCCCAGCTGGACATGCCTGGATCACCTCCCTAGGGAGACCACAAGGAGGCATCCTTACCAGATCCCCGAAAAACCTCAAATGGCTCCTGTTAGCACAAAGGAGCAGCAGCTCTACTGTGAGTCCCTCACAGATGACTGAACTTCTGAACTTATCCCTTAGGGAGATGCCAGCCACCCTCCTGAGGAAACCCAAGCTGCTTCCATCTGCTTAGTTCAGTTTTTTCTCAAAGTTTTCAGATCAAGGACCACTTAACCCAAACAACAAAAACAATACGACTACTACTTTTAATTTATTTTATCTATTTAACCATTATTTAACCTCATTTAGGAAAAAAAATATTTCTAAACTCACCAAATTAAACAAATTACTCACTTACACAGTACAAATCACAGGCTAAATTGAATGACAGCTTTATAAATAGCACAGCCTACTCACTGATTTCTCTGTGGCAAACTACATGGAAAGAATGGTGCTGCTTTTGCTGAAACATCAGTGAAACAATGTCCGGCTCCAAAGTGGAGAGTTTTAGTTTCATGTCAGGGTCAACATTAATCTGGTTATGTTATTTTGTTCTCAGGCTACATCTACACTACAGAGCAGGAGTACTGTGGACAATAAGCGTAAACAAAGCACAACTCTTATAAAATATTACAAAGGAGAAAGTATAGTAGTGTGTATGCAGACTCAGACCAATACGTAGCCTAAATATGCCAAACATCAGCCTTGGGCTCAAATTGTAATTTTGCCAATGTACAATTATGTTTTAGGAATGATTTCTTTTTTAAAAAAAATTGTGAACTTTTGTGAACAAAAATAATAAATAGCATCTCTGATTTGCTTCCTTTGTCCTTTCAACCTTTGTCCAAAGCTTACTGAAGAAAGTCCAGCGCTCCTCCCGTTGCTGATCTTCTCCTCATCACTCCTGTTCAGTTTCCCTCCTATGTAGCTTTCCAGACAACCCTCAATGGCACCTCTCTGTGATGGTTAATACATAGAGTGAGTTGAAAGCAACCATGGCACTACCTGTTTGGTTTTGACACAGGTGAATATGCAAGCCAGGGCTCAATGAAAAACTCCATGTCCATTACATTTTCCAAATGGGCTCGCTAAGGGCAACCACCACTGACTGCCTTCCCATCAGTCTGGTCTCTGTGTTGTCTGCAGGGGTGACAGTAATACAGGCTGTTTTAAAAGTCATACTTTCACAAAACAGAGCACCAACCACTAAGCCTTGTGAACTGTAGAATCAGCTCAACATTAAAATTGGAATATGGAAGATAGTAATTAAAGGTTGGCTTTTTGAAATTCCCTTTACTGTAGTGACAGAACCAACGGAGACAGCAGATGAGGAATCGGTATCACCAGCTAATGACAGCTGTTACTGCAGCTAATGTGTTAATGTTATTGCTTGTTTATGTGAGACTGTTTATAGTACTATATGTAGTGTGTGTTTTTAAATATAAAGGTAAAAGAAAAAGAAAAAGGAAAGCAGCCCACGTGAACATTTCAGCAGCTTTAGCCTGATTTTTTTTCACCCAGTGTGTTGCAAGCCTAACCTGGGATTCCACTGGTTGCATGTGCGTCCGAAACAGCTCCGTGCTCCATGGTCCGTCAAAACCCACCGGCTGCATTTCAAAGCGCAGCACAGCCAGTCAACTGGAGTCGCAAGATGTCAAGTTTCAAGGTAATTATAGAATCACATGCGGCCGCAGCACCTGAAAACCTCTGATCTGTTGACTTCAGGCCTGGCTCCGCACATAATGACGGTTTATTTATGAAGTTTAGCGAAATATAATCTGGCCTCAGCACAGAGTGTTTTGTTCTGAAATAAACTGAATGTTTTAATGTTGTGTCTGTGTCGACTTCCTGTCCCGCTCGACCTGCTCTGTGCTGAATTGCTGTGTTGTGCTCCGTCATCCAACAAAAATAGAAGCCTTGCGTATCTGCTGCAGAGGGCTCCGGATAACCGGGGCTGCGACGGAGTGGAAACGCAATGCAGCCTCAGCCTGTGGAAGCACACACACTGACTGGAGTTGAAATGTATCATCTTCTTTGCCGTGCCAAAGCGGAAACGGACCAAACACGCAATTTTATTTATTAATTTTTTTAAAATGATGATTTAAGAAGTTTGTTTTTTTTCAAAACTACAGTTACAGCGGGCAGCTCGCCCGGAAAGCTCACACTCAACGGTGATCCGTTTAAACGTCAAAACGTAAGCGCACTAAAACAGCAGGTCGGGCACCTCCTCCCATTTGCAACATGTTGAATCTCGCCATGACAGTTTCTTGTTAGTGCCTCCAATTTAGACAAATCAGTAGCAAGCTATATATATTAATAAAAAAAATTTTTTTGCTCACGGACAGTAGCTTGGTTTCCATTACCCAGTTTTTATGTGCATTTAAAAACGCCTAAATAGAAACACAGAAAATTGGAAAAAATCCCCAATTACTGCAAAAAAGTTTTGACACTTGAGGGAGGAGAAAAAGTTGGCGTATCGACAAAGAGTAAATGTGAAAAAGTGTAATGGAAACAGATATAGCAAATAAAGGATGAGATTTAGAAATCACGACTTAAACGTCACTCCGGCGACAGCAGTCTTCTGCACCGCAGAAGCTATGGCGGCAGCGGCAGACGAAAACGCAGTGTGTGGACTGATGAGGAAACTTTGACATTTCTGGACTTACTTGACTTGTTGCATTTTCCCTTGTCTTTTTTCCTTTGTGTTTGCATTTGTTTACTTGCGCCTTTTAATTACTTCGTCACATTGCTCTTTCTTCTTCTGCTGTGCTAAATGACACCTGACTGGAAAATGTTGCGCCACCTACCGCTTATCTCGATGAACTTACTCCTAATATTCACATAACAGTGGATGGAAACACAAATAAATATTTAACACACATAAATATTTAAATATTTTCTTTTGCTGAATTTTTAAAAATGTGGTAAAAGTTCGTGATATATTTAAATGGAAACCCAGCTAATGATGATCTCTGACTTGCTTTTCAGTCAGCTGAGAGGCGGCAATGGCTACTTTGCATAAAAAGCACATGGCTTTTTTGCATATACGCAATATTCACTGCAGTTAAAATAGGCCAACGGCCTCTACAGGTGTGCCCTCAAATTTACTGAACCCTATTAGTTTTTCATGTCAGCTACATGTGTTTGATGGCTATTCATTGTTTCATTTAACTTTATTCTTCGATCGACTGCAGGAAGTGAATATCAGCCTGCGTGCAGAATTCAGTTTCTGGCTGAGTGCAGGGCAGGGGTGGATTTAGTGATATGGGGGACCAAGGCAAACTCTAACTTGCTTTCAAACTTTATCCATCAAGGAACTTTTCCTTTCGTAAAACAGTGATAATACCGTAAAAATCTTCAGTTAAATTTCTTCTAAAAAGTGACATAGAGGGAGTGTCCGGTAGCTCAATCGGTAGAGCGGCAGCGGACCCGGGTTCAGTTCCACCTGTGGCCCTTTGCTGCATGTCATTCCCCTTCTCTCTCTCCCGTTTCCTGCCTACTCTTCAGCTGTCCTGTCCAGGAAATAAAGGCACAAAAAGCCCCAAATAAAAATTTAAATATGCGTAACTTTTGTTCTAAAGGTTACTGTCGATGGTTTTACCTGAAGATGATCTGCAGATGATCTGAATTCGGGATGGTCCACATTCATTTGCTCTGGGTCCAAATTCTGAGCTTGCCACTAGGCCTTACAATTTTTCAATTTTTCACCCTGAACTGAGCTGCCAAAATATGGAAATATTTTCGGTGATAGGAGTCACCCAGACGTGCTCTGTTGTTGGTATTGGTGGTGAGGTGTGTGTGTGTGTGTTTGTGTCTTTCTGCATGTGTGGGATCCAACCATTTTTGTAGGGATAAAATTTTGCCCCTACAACTTTATCATTAAATTTTAGGGTGCAGACTTAAGTTTATGGGTACGATATGAGTTGAGGTTACGTTAGGTTAAGTCAGGTTAGGTTAGGTTACGTTAGGTAAGGTTAGGTTAGGGTAAGGTTAAGGTTAAGGTGAAGACCTTTACAAAGTTGATGCTTTTTCTTTGTGCAATTAATTCACAAGTCAGAAATATTTTTTGAAGTGCTGATTAGGCATGAGTATTTTCACACAGAACATGAATATCAGGCTATGAAATTCTCGCAGCAAACAAAGGCATCAACCAATCATGATGGTTGTGTGGTTTAATGTCCGGTCTGTCTCCCACTGTAGAGCAGAAGTTTACATGGTCAGCGCCATGTTTTGAGAGGAATCTCAGGCACCAGTGTAAACAAACAACAACAACAACAACAACAAGAACTTTAGGGACCTGTCAAATATCGTTTTTTTATGATTACTACACGTAGGGTAGAATAGAGGCCTTTAGTAGGAATGTTTCTGCTGCTGTTTGTGGTGTCGACCAGATCAGCTATGCATAGCGAGCAGCCTTGGTTCAACACAACATGTTAAAAAAACGATGGACAAAAACACTAAAACTGACATAAATAGATAATATCACAACAATATGATATAGCAACATCTGTGTGATTACTTAACAACTTGAGGAAAAGTTACTGTAGCTTATTCAATAGTTTTAACGTGAAATAATCGCCGGTGAGTATTTTGCATTTTCGTGTTGTTTGTGATGCTCCCAGTGTGTAACAGCCTGTAGGGTGTAAAAATGAATGGAATTCAAAGTAAAGGCTCCACAAAGATAGCTGTACAAACATGTGTGTATCTATGTGTGTGAATGTAGGTCATCTACACTTTAATCATGCCGGGTAATCTGTCTACGAGCATCTCATTGTATATATGTAAGATAGGACTTAAAGGTTGGCTATCTAATTTCTCACTCACTGGTGTAACAAATTATGTTCTACCAGTTAGAACCAGTTATATGTAGGTCCTGTGGAAGTTTTAAGGTGAACCATTTTCATATTTTTTGGAACTGTCCCTCTGTGGTTCCATTTTGGAGAAATGTCCATGGTGACCTAGAGGCAGTTTTTAAGACCAACATCTGCTTTGATTTCAAAATAAAGCACTTTGGTGATGTAGTAAAAGCTTAAATGTGCAAAGTGGGATAAATACCTGTAATAAGTGTAGCCAATGGCATTCAAGAAGGCTTCGACCAAAAAATACCCTAAGACTCACCAACCATAAATGAATAGATAGATTTAGTCTGCAATATATACAAAATGGAAAGAATTATGTTCAGATTAAGATCTCAGATCGATATCTTTGAGGAAAATCATTCAAGGTGGCTTACCCATGTGTCAACTATAAGGCCTGATTGCGTTTAGCAACAGTACTTTGTGTTATGGTTGCCCCTCCCTGGAAAGACAGGAAATTTCAAAATTTGTCAAGTTGTGGGCGCACATAAAAGTGTACATGTATATGAATGCATTACATAGAGTGTAAATAAGTGTGAGCGTTTGTTAATTTATTCATCCATTCATTTTTTGGTAACTTGAGACTCAACTTTAACTCAAGAGTTGGTGACTGGACTACAACACTGGCTCTTACATTACAACTGGCAGTACTTTACTATTATGACTATTACATAAACATAGGATTTGTATATATGACAAAGGTATTGCAGGCAGGCACTATAAGAGTCCCAAATTGCATTAAATACCAATTTCTGCATTATGCTGCTTTAATGCAAAATTCTACAGTTGATGGTGTGATGTCAGTGATATCAGTCTTCCAGTCTCACTCTGGGTAAGACAGCCGTGCATTTCTCAAAACTATCTGTAAATTAACTAGAAAGTTTCCTCAGGTCCAAGAGAGTGTGAGCCTAAAACAAATAATGTTTTAATGTTGCACAGGAGTGAAAGTAGATTGAAGTTTTTGATGGCACTCCTGCCCCAGCCTTCATCGCTTCATTTTGTTCTCCTCCTGCCCCAGTTTCATTCGTCCCTGAATACACAGTCAGATTGTAGCATGAGTATGGTGTAGCAATTTGAAACAACTGACATGTATAGCAAATAATTTATTGAAATGTTACTAAGTGCCACCA
>JAQLOL010000014.1:7682804-7703527 GCA_029783665.1 Naso thynnoides
GTGTGTGTGTGTGTGAGTGTGTGAGAGAGAGAGAGAGAGAGAGAGAGAGAGAGAGAGAGAGAGAGAGAGAGAGAGAGAGAGAGAATCCTGAGTTGTTAAAACCACCCACTGGAAACTTTCTGTCCTTCCACAAACACATCTGAGGCAAAACATACATGACATGAACCACAAACCTTCACTTTCAGTTTCTAATACATGCTGTACTAGATTTTCTGAAGTATTTGATTTGCATATATTTCCATGTTTGAAAATCAAGTACCAATCTCCTTAAGCAGCCTGTTGATCAACAGTCTCCCACGGAGGTAAGTTAGCCTTATCGCATGAGCAGTAAAAGCAGGCTAAACTTTCATCAGCAACGCCCATGAAGGCACAGTCGTCAGTTTTGTTTTTGTTATTCAAACAATTTAGTTATCAATTGGTTGCTATGGACTATTGTATTCTTACTACTACCACTACAAGTTGGAGTGGCAGAACATGAACACTTCAACTGTAATCAATTTATTATTTTTGGCTAAAATTGTAAAAATGCTTCTCAAGCCCTTTTAAACAATTCCAACTTTTTAGCCATTACTTATTCAGGCCCGACCGATATGGGATTTTTGGGGCCAATGCCGATATTCAAGAGTAATAAATTCCGATATCAGATATATCAGCTGATATTGTACATGTAATATTTTGCATGTGGTTATATACATGTGACAAAGATATGTAATGGAGGCAGGATATCTAACAAACTTTATTCCAGACCTCAGTGCACTGAACAGAAAACACTTTACTTATTACCAATTCAATAATGGGCCGCCCTCTATTGGACAAACTACGTGATGACACAATTTTAAATTACTAGTCCAAGCATTTTATCAGCCTAAAAAAACATTTTTTACATCGACACTTTTTAGAGAATATATATGCCGATACCGATATATCTGTAATAGGCCAATATCAGCCGATAATATCAGCAAACCCGATATATCAGTTGGGCCCTATTACTTGTGGCTGACTATTACAAACATTAGACATTAAGCTAACTGTTGCAACTTCTCTGCTCACTTGCTAACTAGCTTTTCTGCAATCTTAGTTGCTACATATGATGTTGATGTGTTTCAAACAGTAACTGCAAATTTACCAAAGATCAGCACTGCAGCATTAGTAATCCTCACCACCACTTACCACAGGACAGACACATTGATTATGCATTGTAAGCCCAGATTCAATGAGTATAGAGAGTATAGTCCTCCAGGACTATACATGCCCGAGGGATAAACCCAATGGCAACAGCTCTTAGAGGGCAAAGCCTATACGAAATACAACTGCTCTGCTTAAAGTCACAAACAATCTCCTACTCTCCTTTGACGGCGGCTCCCTCAACATTCTCCCCCTCCTCAACTTCAGTGCCAGAGAGGGAGTGGCAGGCGGTGAATCAGAGAAATAAAATGTTATTTCCTGATAGTTTTAAAGTGGTTGAGTACATATAAACACCACCAGACCCCCACACTGCTGTTTATTTTGCTATGTGTGGCACATGTGAGAACATTACTAGTGCACTGCTTCTTTTCTGCCATCCACTCTGCTGCTTCTGTTACGCTGCAACTTCTCTGTAGTAGGACTAGCAAAGGATTATTTTTCTCGTATAAAGGAAAGGAACTATGACATCGTCCATCGGCCCAACACTTGACAGACCTTCTCCAACGTCCCTCCTCCACTCGCCCCGTCAGATCATCAGATGCCAACCACCTGACCCCCACCATCAGGACCAAGCACCGCAACTTGGTGTAGAGCATTTGCCTTTGCAGCACCAACCCTCTGGAACACATTCCTCTAGGCTACATCATGGGAAAAAACCACACACAGGGTGAATTTGGGCTTGAGCTGAGAATTATGATAAGCTGTTGAGCTGGGGTTAGGCTCGGGCTTGAACATCTAGGGTGCGGGCTGGGCTAGAGCCAAGATTTGAGACCCATGCAGAGCTCTACACCAGAATACAGTGCAGTTTTTTTTCTTCAGCCTGTGAGACTCCTCCACTCAACCTCCGTACATTCACATAAAAATGTTTAATTTTGATAAATTATTTTGTTACTAATCCATTTACTTAATTTCTGGTTCTGTGAGTAGCATGAAGACACTACAAATTTCATCTTGATATACGACCTTGTTGTAAAAAAATATAATAAATAAAACTAATAACTTAAAAAACATCCCTGGGTGCAGTTATTCTTAAAATGTTGACTGTAACAAATAACTGAACAGGTTTTAAGAGGTGAGCCTGATCTTTGGTGCTCATTCGTTGCCTCTGCAACACTACAATGTTCATGTACTACTCAGAGATTACAGTGGGCAGTCCTTAATTTAAAACATCATCAGTTTTTACGCAGTTTCACATCAATTTCACAGTTTCACATAAGTGAGCTCACCTGACCTCTGCAGCCTGATTCTCATCTCTGCTAGCTACTTGCGGCAACATTAGCTGTAAATCGAAATTACAGCAGTCAAGTTGCATTGTGGATGTGGATGGAAAGAAGATATCTCTAGTTCTGCTGCATAGATTTTATCTGTTTTTTAAAAAAAAAAAAACAGTTTATTGTGAAACCCACACCGTTGTAGGATTGGAACACTAAATCAATGTTTTTTGGGGTCATGTGTTGACATAAATATTTTTATCTATCCTTTAGATACCACATACGATAGTAAAAAATTTAAAAAGACAATTAATTACTTAAAAGTCATCACAGAGATTTAAACAGTTTTACCTGGTAGGCATAGTTTATCTGATCAAATTCTAAAGAACGTAAACTCTCATCATCTTTTCACAGCTGTCGTGTCAGTGTTGTGCTCAATATGCAGAGCTTTGTGTGACCCAGATCTACCCACATTCTTCTCATCAGCATGTCATTACAAACAATGCCACTGATGAGATGCTGAGCCTTTGTTTGCACGTCTTTATCTTATATTCTATATACTGTTTGCACTAAGGGAGTGCTGAGTCACAGAAAATGCAAACATACAAGTGAAACCCCACAAACACGAACACACAAACCATCAGGAGAAAAAAATGGCTCCAGCACAAACCAGGCAAGGGCCCAATTTCGCCCCGCCAAGCAGCCTGTCTGTTGGTAATTGCAAGAGGGATTGGATCCCCATTGAAAGACTAAGAGCCTGTGTTCATGTATTTAAGAGGCAGTGCTATGTTTCAGCTTGCCATCTGTGGGCTTTAGCTCTCTGATTCTCTCCCACTCTCACTTCTTTTCTTTCTCTCTCTCTCTCTCTCTCAGGGGTGGAAAACTACCATCAAGGGGCTCGGTCGCCAAGGCCGGGCTGGCTTCTTTGTCTCACCGTGGGAGTCTAGTCTCGCTGTAAAAAAAAAGCCCTGGTTAATTATTAATATCTCATTGACTTATAACGCACGGCGGGCTTTAGAGGAGCCTGCAGGCAGAGGAAGCTGTCACTCTGGGGCGGTGACGGATGGTAGGCCAAGCTTGGGCACCCAGTGGAGTGTCATGAGGCTTTAACCTCTTTGTACAGCTACTGACACATCCATCCAAAATCAGTGCTTAATCTGCGATGCCCTGTTATACTCTGATCTGACTCCTATCAGATCAGTAGGTTCAAAACATGGCCTGAATAAAAGAGAACAAGATGTTGTAGAGACTCAATCTGCTTCCTACTCTCATTAGAGCTTTGTTGTACTCTGCTCAGATTCACCACAGGGTAACATGTGATCATAGGGAATATTTCCTTTTATTTGTTTCAAGGGTACTCTAGTACTCAAATACTTACCTCCTATGGACTTGAAAGACATGGAAGCTTGCTCCAATACAAATGTCAGCAGAAGGGCCCGAAGGATATTGGATTTTTGGGGGTGATACTGAAACTGATACTAGCTTTGTGGCCTTGTCATTAGAGTGTCCGCCCTGAGACTGGGTGGTCTGGGGTCCCCTGCCAAGTTGTATCAAAGACTAGCCGATAAAAATGGTACTCAGCATCAAGGGTTGAATTGGGGGTAAGTTCCTGCAACATACTAGCATCATGTCCAGGGGGTGTACTTGTACATCATACTGCCTTATGCTACAAAAACAGGAGAGAGGCATTTTACATATTAGTTATCGAGCAACGGACCTCTGCTGGACAAACTACAAGATTACAATATTTTTTAATTAGTCCAAGCATTTCTTACGGCATTAAAAACAGTTTCAGTGTCAGCGCATATGGGAGAACATATTTGCAGATATAGATTTATCTATGATAGGCCAAAATCAGCAAATAATATTGGCAAACTGTTACATTGGTCAGGCCCCAGTCAGCAGTACTAATCAATCTGGGTTTACAGCAATTTCCGTGGATTTCAACAGCGACCTGTGACTACCCAGCTAAATGCAACTGGACTAAAAGCTACACATAGCAGCATTCAGCATTGGCTAATATAGTTGTGTCCAATATATTTGACTCCATATGGCTTGTTTGGTTATATTATTGCAAATTAATGATTGTTTTGAGTGTACTGAGCATATGGATAGACTGTGAGTAGTTCAAGAAGTTTCAAATGATATTTTGGAATATTTTGCCATTAGTCTTGGTCTTTATTGGAATTCACTGCATCTGTTGTTAATCCAAGCTGATTACAGCTGCTGTAAGCAAGAGCAAGCAAACAGTGAAGGTTAGATACTCAAAACTTGTGCTTTCGGTGGAATATTCTATCGACAGCAAAGAAATATGAAAAGGTCAATGTACAGAACAATTCAGACAAAGAGAAGAAAAAAAAACACAGCAGTGTAGGGTCTCAAGCCAACAACAAAGTGCTAGCTGCATGAGGAAATCATTCCCAGAATTGATTGTGTTTACATTCCGCACAAAGCTGCCGATTCCAATCCATGAGAATGGGATGAAAACATAGCCCAGCCCCTAAGCTAACTGATACAGTGAGGAATTGTGGTAAATGAGGCCTTTACACTCAAAACTGGTGGCCTAAAATATATGTTTAAGGTAATGAGAATGTAAAAAGATGTAACTTCTCAATTTAAACACTCATATGTGCTTAGAAATTCTAGACATCTGTGAGAATTGTATTTGCTGCAATCCAAAGGCTGTTGGAAAGAACAACCCACCCACTCTTGACAAGAAAGGATGAGGTGGGAACATGCAGCAAGGAGAGACATCCAACCAACAAAAGCCAGCTTTCATGTGTTATCTGTTAAAAGGAGGGAAAAAGAAACCTTATACAACACGCATTTTTCTGTTTTCCTATTTTGCCATGCAAAGATCCTGCCTAGGCCCCAGATACACTGTAGCCTGCAAGATATTATATGCTTTGATGACAACAGAGATACACGGATTTATATATATATAAATAAAGACGACCATGTATATTGTAAATACAGGCTGTGTTGCTCAGGGCCTACGGTGTTTAACCATGGAAACAAAAACAAGACAAACATTGTTCATTCAATCTGCCCGTTTGTTACGGAACAAACACAAACTAAAGGTTCACAATGCTGTTCATTTCAGTTCCTCAGATGACCTGAGGGGACTTGCACACAAAAGAGGGCCCCTGCAGAGTCTGCTTCAGCTCAAAGGCCATATTGTGCACATGGTATGATTCACTGGATCTGTGGTGGTGCAGAGGCATACGGACCACAATGCCACATTAAGAAATGGTGTAACAGTCGAGCTGATGAGCTTTTAATCTCACAGCCCAGGCCACAGCGTCAGTGGAGAGGAGTGAAATGAGATAACTTCACTTCCTCCCCACACAGAAAAAACTAATGTGCTGACAGAGGTTAACAGAGCAGGGTGTGAGACTGTGTTATTGCACTAGTCACTTTAACATGCTAGCACTCTTGTCTATAAAGAAAAACAGTTGATGAAGGTTGAGACAGAGGAAAAACCCAGAGAAAGTGAAGCTCAAGCAAATACTGCTTAGACAACGCTGCACAATAAATCCAGTTCTATAACACTGTGTTTTGATAGAATAATTTAAGGCATTTCATAATTGTCTGGGTGATACACTTAAACAAGGCCTTGACATATGGCAAATCCCATACGTTAAAGATGATCACTCCCTGTCTGATGGGTACACACCTGAAACCATGGACATTATCGTAGCCACTGAAGCCATAGGACACCAGCGGAGGACGGAAAGATTAGCTCGGCTGAAATACAGTATGTACCTGAGAGCCATCCCAGGGGCAGCGCTCCGTTTATAAAGGAGATTAAGCTGCAGCCACAGCCATGCACAGCCGCCTTGTCAAGCTTCAGTATCACAGATCTGCAGAGGACAAAGCCGTCCATAAACCCAACACTGCCGAACGCTGTTCTGTCTTCAGTCTAGTGTCTGTTTGATGCAGAGGGACCGAGACCTGATAGGCTGTTTGTGTCAGAGGGGGAGAGCATCAACTTTCTGCAGACACGCACATAATCCAGTGAAATGTTCACGCTTTTCCATGAGCCTTTTCGCACGGTCATTCATTCAGTTTGTGTATTTATTCAGGGTGGCAAATTGTTAGCTCTGCTTTGCATAAGTGCCCTGTGTACACGGAACAATAAGAACTGATACATTACATGTTGCAAATAGAGTGAGTCCAAAAGAAGAGGAAGAAACAAACACTTCAAACTATAAGGCAGAAACTAGATTAAATAGAAGATAAAAGCAGGGCTGACATATTAAAATATTCAAATTCATAATATTTGGAATATATTCCTAATATCACAATCATGGATTACTTTACAGAGCAAAACGATTGAAGGCTATTTTGCAAGGTTCAGTTCAGAATTTAAAAACGTCCAGAATAAGCTTGAGTTTAGATCCTATTCTGTATAAGTTAATGTTAAAGCAACAATGTCCAGTATCAGTATCTTGCTGGAATAACATTCGATTCCCGGCAAATGATTTACGTGCGCTTTTCAGAAGCATAAGTTAGAGCTTGTGTCCACTTGAGGGGTGAGGATAGAATTAAATCTGTGAAAGTATTCAAATTTAAAATAATATTGTGCTACCAATCAAAGATTTATTACACAAATCCTGAGCAGTGTGTTATATTAGGCTGAGGGCAAAGATCTTTCCACTGTGGGACCTGTACCTCGCTCTTACAATCTGTTTGCTCAGGCTGATGGGCCATTTGCTCTCCTAATGAGCAGTCTTTCCTCCCGTTCGCTGCACTGATAATGGCTTTATTTGCATGACTCCATTACGGGAACCAGTGGAAATGTGCTTGGGATATCCCCCTAATCACAGGTTACGTGCTGCTCACCCAGACAGGTTAGGCTGGGCTGCTGGGAGGGGGGGGCTCGGCCTATGATGAACACTGCTAACTTCCTCTGGACCTGACTTAAACTGGATCAATAGGGACATTTTACAGTTTACTACCATGAGACGAAAGGATGAAAGTCTGTCTTAAAGAGCATGGTGCAGGTTGGAGACTCCAGCCACTCAGTGTGTAGGAAAATAATGTGGGAACTAGATTTTCTTAACAACATGCTTATACTTACACTACAGTGACTTCTGGGGTGATTTTTTGTTTTTGTGCTTTTATTTTGAAATCTTGGAGCCAAAGCTGACGTAGAGAAAGAGAGTCACTCTAGAGACAGACATGTGACAATACCAAGGAAATAAGGAAGCTAACACTAGTTTTGAGGAAGAGGAGGTTATAAATTATGCAAATGCAAATTATGCAAATTACTATGGACCGGAGCCTTATAATTTACTGTAGCACTGCAAAAGTTACAGACAATTCCCGCTCTAAAACAAAAATAATATGCTAATTTAGTCCGGTCACAGCAACAAGCGGACAGCATGGAGAATTCAAGAAGTATTAGACAAACATTCACACCTGCATCTGAATTAACCTGAACACTCACAGCCAACAGCACAATAAAGTCATTTACCTGTATCTCAACAACACAGGATTTACAGCGCCTAATCAATTAAAGACAACAGCTCATTAACACAATACACCATGTATACATGACACCACTTTCAACCACAAATAGGAGAAATGTTTATGCCACCTCTAATATTAACAAATCCCCCAAAACAGATGACAACAAGGCAAGCAATGGTGTCACATATAATAAACACAGGTTGCTGCACATTATAAGCCCAAATAACCTGAACTGACCACAAAGTAGTCTCGCCTCATGTAATGCAATTTCTCGACACTGATTTGTGCCAAATTAGCCATGGTCATCAAATGCCCAATGTATTTTTCAGTTTAATGTGGGCATGAAAAAAAGTCTCTTGGCTCATGTTAGTCCTCAGTTCATTTATAGAAAAGGCTCAGGCAGCCACCAGTTAACGAGTCAATTAAGCAGCAGGGCTGCTCCAGGACTACTCTTGCCTAAACAGATCAGTCTGCTATAGCCAAAGTTTGTCTCTGTGTCCTGATACTGCACGCCCATAGTGGTGAAAACTGCCTATCCAGCTGAGCTGGCTAAGCCTCAAGCACAGTCGTGCTAGAAACTGTTCATCTGTATCGCCCAGAATACAGCATGGTGCCACCACCACCACCGTATGCAGCGTAAACGAGTTAGCCACAGTGTGGCTAACGTTAGCAGCGCAATAACTAACTAATTGACTTCTACCACCGAGTAACAGCTACTCATTATGACTGACTATACTGACTAATGTGAATATACTGATTAACCGACTGATTGACTGACTACTGAAACTATTAATCAGATGAACTACCAACCTGCTCTGCACAGTGCACTGCAGAGGGGAGCAGTGATATGAGTACCTCTCCAGTGACGTGTCATGCGTTTGTTGACAAAATAAAAGTCGCTTATTTTATCTCAAAAAAGAAAATGTTTTTGCTCTGCATTTTTAGCCCATGTGCTTGTAAAAACATTAAATCCTGCATTTACTTTTCAAATGGTCATATGGACAAGGTTAAGCATAAATTCCATTAAAAAAAAAAAACAAAAAAACCCTGCACCATGCTCTTTAAGTTGTTAGAATCTTCCAGTGCCTCCTCTCACACACTCTCAAAGATACAAGCTGTTCTATTCAAGTCTATAGAGAAGACCTAAAAGGTTACATTAGTGGACTTCACGACTTGATTTAGACTCTCAGTTCACGTCTATCTAAGACCTGCTGTTTCCAAAGGCTCTGATTACAGGAGTAGCAGTTACAGTGATAGCTATGAATATTTGCATACCGACCATCTGGTGAGAACTGCATGTTCTAACTGATGTTTTTCAGTGCACAAGACTGGATGTGTTTTTGCATGAGTATAACAGCGTCAGTAATCAGGTGTGTTCTTGCCACTGTAGTTTATATTGCATTTACACAGTTCACCAAAATAAAAAAAAAAAGAAGAAAAGCTACAAACATGGCTCGTGGGACCATTGGGCTGTAATGATCATTGTACTCCAGAAATTTTAGTTTTTGGCAATGAAAAATGTGAGAAAACTCTCTTTAGTTATTCTTAGATCCTTACCACTAGATGAGCAAAAACTTTGTAGCAGACAGAAAGGCCTGTTGTTGCTTGTCCTCCTGACATTTACCATTCAAAGCACTTTTCAGACTTAGCTTAAAGCTGGGGTAGGCAACATCTGGGAATTAAGTGAGTTGTAGCACAAGACTTCAAAAAAACAACTCCACTGCGCCCTCCCCTCCTTGTTTTTGCTCCGGCTTGCACTTTATTTAATTTGGTGTCACTCTCTTTTTTTAAGGCCAGTTTACACCAAAGATTCACCATAAGCTGAAACAGTTGCAGGTAAAGTTGGAGCATAGTAAACTTGTCTATCTCAGCTTGACTCGAGCCAGCCGGTGGTGTCACCTGCAGCTCAGCTCGTCAAGCTGCCAGAGGCTAGTTTTAGAACGTAAGACAGGTCATTTGTTTAAACAGCTACGAAGCACAGTGCAGAGCAGCCAATAGAACACCCACTCTCTGAGATGCACAGTGATTGGCCGAAAGCTCCATCACGGTCTGAATACAGAGCTGCAAAAGTCTAGTGTTCTGTCAGAACACCTGAGTTCCAATATGCTGAGAGGTTATTATGGAATTTTTGCCCAATGGCACCAAAGATTAACTGCCCACCCCAACTTCAGCACCATCAGGCTTGGCTTTTTGTTGTCAGGCTACGCTGTGCTTTGATGCTAACACATACCACTCATGCTAACATTTGAAGGCTGAGCTACGCTTCTGCTGGATATCATCTCGACAATAACTGCAACAACAAGGGTGGAAAGAAAAGTGTTCAAACTTGCCTCCTCATTTTAATTTCAAATCAGAGTTACCAGAAATCTCTGACAGCTTAACCATTTTCCAGTTAGCAAAATTACCAGAAAGTGTCAACAAACTAGTTGCAAAATGACTGTGGTAACAGTAGATAAAAAAAAAACAACTATTTTATCAGTACAGCTAATTAGATAGGAAACTAACATTTGTTTGTCTTTGGTTTTCCTTGTGAATAAACAACTGGCACAACATTAAACATTCATTCACAACAGCACATTCAGGCTTGGCCTACGTTTATCTGGTGCGCCTATAAGGCTTTCTTTGGATTTCAATAAAAGCTCTTAAGTCAGAATAACACAAGGTTTTTCCTGCTCTTCCCTTCTGCCAACATGGAATGAATGCAACATTAAACTAACTTTAGCATGTTGCCACTTTTTTTGAACAAACATCTACATTTTTGTTTCTCTTTGTATGTTTGGTTTTCTAAATCATTTAGGCTTGGAGAAAGAGTGCAACCCCTTTGCAGTCCAGGCAAAAATTCTCAAGTCAAGGTAATCTGCATGGTCATCACACGGCTACAAACCCCCCTGCGTGGCTGGCTTCCTGTTAGCATCCCTCAGTGACGGCTGCAGACAGAAAGGGCACGAACCAGGGTGTGGTTTCAGCAAACGGTTCATAGTTTCTATCATCTGGGACTGAGTGTCTCTGGAGACGCTTAATCTGTCCAGCCTGCTTGGAAAACAGTTTCCCAACACTCACATTAGCAGTCAAGCGTTAGCCGCAGTGAGGGGTTTACAATGTAAACCATTTTAAAGATGGTTGCTGCTGTGTGAGAATATTTGCCGGCACTCTTTGCCAGATTCCAACAGGACTCAAGTAGGGTTTTGTCTAACTTACTGGCCCTCATTCAAAACAGCTATCAATAGTGTGGTGCTATCTGCCCTTGGTAGAATTATAAATGTTAATGCTGAGGGGGTACGATCAAATCAAAAGGCCTGAAATCTAACGTCTTTGATTATCACAAATACACAGGGAGACAGAGAGACAGCATAGCAATTAAACTGGTTTACAAATAAAGCACAAAGGAACAGAGAGATGTGAACCTGCTTTCATGAAGCCTCAAAGCTACCAGAGCTCTGAGCTGACACAGTTCCTTGAAGATAAGAGAACAGAAACAAGAACACAGGACCAGGGGAGGTCACAGACGGCGGCAGGCGACTATTTCAAAAGAAAATCTACAAGATTGAGCCGCAGGAGAGAGAAATCAAGGACAGTATGCTCACAATGTGACTGCTCTGCCATTAAAATGCATAACTACAGTGGAGGAATCCTGTATTTCTGCATTACTGGTGTTTGTGTTGTTAGCCGTTAAATGAAAATCTGCATTTTATTTCTGTCTGTGACCCCAAGGGGTTTTGTTGAGCAAGGTCTTGCCTGTGCACTTTTTGTGACTTAACAATTTTTCTCATCATATTCTTATCCTTATTATGGGCTTTGAAAAGCATATACAGTACAAGACTGTGGTAACACAATGGATTTTGAAGTTTGTTTGTTTGTTTTTATTTAAAATGGAATACCTACCCGGCAAATGATCATCCAAACAGCCAAATATTTGGGTCCAGTCCCACTTGTTAGAAATACATTTTTCCACAAAAGCCTTTTATTTTTCCAAGCACTACCCAAAATCTTTTATAGTAAAGCCAACTACAGTCCGAGAGCAATTCCTACAGACAGTAAAGCTTTAACAAAAAATGCCAACATGATAAATCAGGAAATACAACAAAAAAGACCAAGACGCTGACCGAGAACTTGGTTGTGAGTTTCAATATGTGACAGTTGGGCAGAATTCCTTCTTCAAGTATTGGGATTTGATTTACAGCTTTAATGTTGTGACCACCATATAATAACTCCAGAGCTGAACGGCTGACCAGGGTCTGACTGGAGCGCGGTGTCTGCAGATTGTTCCCATGCAGCTGATTAGCATCAGCAGTCAGGTCTCCATACTCCCAGTGTATTTTTCAACCACTTCTTGGTGCAGGCCCCTCTTTGCAAACCTGTTCTACATTAAAGAGCAAAGGGTTCTCTGGCTCCCCCGAGGGAAGTGCTCTTACTTTCACTCATTATTTAAACACGAGGGAAAGTTCACTGCTAACAGAGCACTTTCCCTATTACAATTACCCTTATATTACGCCTACAGTCTTAACAGCCATTACTGGCACCCAACTGTAATATCACTTCGCTTGGCCCCCTGCTCTTGAATTTAATCTGCTGGAGCCATTGCAATAACATAACAAGCACATTCATGCGCTGTGCACTATATGAAACAGTGCAGTGAGCAGGTACTCGTGAAACCCTTTTACTTTGCATGATTAGGATAACATGCAGTCGTGTTCTTTAAACTTGAATGTAAAATGTTGCACATTTTTAGCTTTTCCTAACAGCAACTGAGTCTTTTCTTTCTGGAGCAAACTAGTGATAGGTAGAGCTTGAAGTAGAAGTCGACGGATATACGCCGATATTATTGGCCAATATTGGCCTATTGCAGAAATATTGGTATCATCATATATATTCTCTAATAGGCACCAATATCCAAACTTTTTTTTAGGTTGAAAGAAATGCTAGCACTTGTGATTTAAAATGGTGTAATTAGGTGGTTTGTCCAGAAGAGGGTGATACATTTTTTGTTTACTGTTCAGTGCACTAACGTTTGGAATAAAGTTTGTTAAAATGTAAGATATCCTGCCTCCATTAAATATCTTTGTCACCAATCCTATATCAGTCTGACCCTACTTTAAAGCATGTACAAAGTTCACCTGAGTTGTCTGGTTTAATTAGAGCTTACTGTGGAGGCAGTAAGAAAATAGCTAAACACACACAAAGTAACCTCTGTATCTGACAGATCTAAATTAGCCTTAAAAAACGTTATGTTTTTCATGTCCTTACTGAGTAATAGTATGTCAAAAGTTTTTTAAAATAAGCTGATGCGATTAGATTTGCACATGATTTGTTTCTTTTTCCCTTCCTGTCTTGTCATTTGGCCTGGGGTATTTAAAGCAGCCTTTTCTCCCAGCCTGAGGCCTGCGCAGCATCTGGTTGACTTGGAAACAGCTGTGTTTTCACAGATCTGACTGAGGGTTTATAGCTGCTCCCAGCAAGCCCGGGTTCACTGCGCCTGTTTGGCTGAAAAATGTTAAATCTCACGTCTTCCCCGCTCACTCGCAGTCCCAGAGAAACACTGTAACTGTCGCTGCTTCTCCTCTCGTTCTCAGGGAACGTACACAGTGTACAGTTTAAAAAGTCTTCAGGAGGTCCAGAGATACTGTGAAGGGTCTACATGTACAAATGACAGCTCACTTAAAAGCCATTAATTCTGATTTAATGCACACATTGTTAGTCTCCATTACTGGTGGTGTTTCAGACAAACAACCCACAATTACAAGAGTTCTGTTGCAGTTCAAACACAAACATTATGCACGAGTACTTCATTATGCATGTCTAATATATTACTTTTTGGCACACCTTGAATGGAGTTCTTGAAATTGCAGTTAGACTTTAATAATAAAATAATGGTGTCATTTTATTGTGCTGTTCTGAAAACATATTCAACAACATATAATAACTTGCTGTATTGCCTTTACGTGCATGTGCTTCACCATAAAACTTCACTGTCTGATCAGCCCATGAATCTAAATCCTCCACAGCTGAAACAGAACAAGTCATGTGACACGATACTGGTTCCACATATGTTCCTGTGTGGGAAACATCCCATTTATTTTAACTAGCTGCTCGACAGAGATAATTTTTGAGACAGACATTATTTGATCTTGGTTATCCTGTTTTTATCTGAATAGCTTAGATGTTGTTCCGCATGTCATTGGAGCTGAACTGAGCTGCTGGAAGAAGATGTTGGAGTCTCACGAACCAGATGGAGTCTCGATTAGAAAAAAGCTCTCAGTCTGTACTTGCAACGACCAAACAGGTATGTAATGGTTGCACAAATGTGGATATACATGCTAACCAAAAGCACATCAAAGTAGAAACACACAGCCATCACACAAACAAGAATAATTCTGCACGGACAGGGGACAGCTTTTATAGTGACGGTGCTCTTAGTGCAGGATTAGAGCTGACTGATGCTCAAGCAGATTACTCAGCGTTCTCAGGTCATATGACCTGAGACCTGCATGCCAGTTCACTTCAGTGTAGCATGTCATCAAGGAAGGTGATCGGCAGACAGACTGGTGGTTTATAATCTAACAAAATGGTATCAAAGAAGAGGTTATACATGTATATCCTCCAAAATAAGTGAAAAATGTATCAAAATTTCTTTAATTTAAAATATGTAAAATTCCCACATTAAATCATGTAATAATGACTACATCTTTGTCATATATTTTGTTGAGTTAAGTTGTGTGTCTAAATGATCCCAAATGCAACAAAAATCCAACAATGTGTGAACCCAAAATAATCTTCAATTATAATCAAGGTACGTTTCATTTTGTCACCAGTTAATGAATTTCACGGCAGAATCAGTCAAAGTGAGAAAGGATGTTGGCAGACGTGACTAAACTTGAATAAAACTTGAAATGATTAACTCATCTGCGAACATTTCCGCATGAGTCAGTCAGACAGATTTTCATCTGCTATGCTGGCTGTTTAACAATGAAATAAACAAATCCCATGATCCCACGCTACTTCACAATGTCATCAATCTCAGTCTTTTGTTTTCATTGTTTTGATGGAGAGACTTCGGGCTGCCAAAGCTGCATAATGTACGTTGAAGAAATGTTCCTAAATACAATGGGGAGGAGTGTGTAAAAGGATTTCCATTCTTTGGGAGTTTATACTTAATATTTCACTAAATTATACCTCTTAAGCATTTGACAGCTGCTACGTGTTCGTTCACCAGTTACTGAGTTTTTAAATGTCACACATATGATATATGTAATGCGCTGCAGCCTTGTTGTGCCTAAAATTACAGTGCAGTAAATTGTTGCAGAAAAGGAGTTTAATTTTTTACGGCTGGGAGAAACTCTGGCATAAAACTGTGTTGCAGTTGGAAACTTAAGAGCCTGACCATAATTGTAATTGACTGTTTTTTACTGCTTTTAATGTTGACGCTGCAATTAAGGGTCAAAATGATTGTTCCGCTGCTGCTTCGTAGTAATTCATGCTGTTTTTTTTTAAATGAAAAAAGTGAAAATAAAGTTTTTTAGGAAGTAGGACATTTCAGGATTTCCCTTCTAGTTCTAAAAATACTTCTTATGTGCGCACATAAACCCTTTGGCTAACATCATATTACATGCCGAAAAAACATTAAAAACACCAGTTACAGTATGACTTTGAACTTGCATCATGATGTAATATAATCTATAGCTCCATAACTGCTTCTTCCTTTTACTCCCAGTCACTTTTCTCTTTTTTTCCAGCCATAAGTGCCATATATATTGTCTAAAACAATCAACCATATGTTTCTGTAATTATACTGTACGTAAGGTGGCCCAGTAATCTCCAGATTTGGGATCATATATCCTTGCTGACTACGACCTTGTGGCCGACTGGCCCTCAACATGTGGAGAGAATGAAGCTATTTTCAGGGGATTCTCAATCAAATAAACAAATCTAGAGGACTGAAGAATGAGGTGGTTGGCTCACAGGAAGCCTGTTTGTTATAGAGGAAACTTTGACACACAATGTTGATGTGAGGGCGCCCTCTCCTGGCTAATAGATGAATACATTTTAAGTTTCTGATTTTGCAATTTGGTCAGACTACATCAACATGTACAGAAAATGTGGGATTATTTTTCAAGTGGTTCTTCTTTTTCTTTCTCTTCGAAAGAGTTGAAACTTTTTTTAAAAAGAGAAAGATTTACCATTTTTATAAAACCTAACAAGGAAGCAATTTCTTTCATTTTACCTCCAAGCATAATTTCACAAATTTAACTAGAGAACAAGGTGATCTGGCGCTGGTGTCCTACTCAAGGATAGTTCAGCAGGGCATGCACTAACATGGTTAAAGGAGTCTGACGGATTGATATAGAAACCTGCTGCCAACAAGGACTCATGTTCTTTTTGGTTGATTGTACCAAGGAAATTATTCTTCACTGACCTGTACTTGCCGGTCCTGACTTGTACCCCCTTCATTCCACATTGTTGGGCCCCACCCACATCATTCACTAGATCGTCCCCGATCATCATCGCCTGCAAAAGTGAAAGAACATTATGATTTAGATCAGCAGTATCTTCTTTTCACCACGAGAGCTAGTTGTTTTCTCCTCCTGTATTTTCTGCCTTATATCTAAGCATCAACAACACTTGGTGGATCCATTTTACACTGCCCTCCTTTTCTCCTTTCTTTTTAAAAACTTCTCTGCTACCCACTCCCCTGACCAGGTGCTTTTTGTTACACAGGCAAGAGTTTTCCCCATTGCCTACAAGTGGGAAAAATACAATTTTAAGGGCATGTTTAAGGGTGAAGAGAGTAAAACCACAGATAAGTTGATGCACTGGCTGGTAAGTTAAAATATGGACAAAAACGAAAAGCAAGTGTTATCAGAGTTGTATTTAGCTGGAATACTCAAAATAGATAAGACTGGGAGTTTAGATACACAGCAGATTACTTTATTCAGTAACAGTGGGAGGTTGAGATACTCAGTGATAGTTTGGGAAAAAAATGAAAGAAAGAAAGGAATATCACTTGTGTGCAGGAAGGGAGTAGCTTTGTTTTGATATTAAGTAAATGACTCAAGGAAGAACAAGTTGCACTCTGGGAAAAGAACCATTGCGCCGTCATCTCTGCATGAAAGCCTGGGCGAGAAACTGGAGGCTTCAGATGGAGCAGCAGATGTAGCTACGGCTATATCCATGTCTCTCTCAAGAAAAGAAGATCCAGAGAAAAGAGTGAGGCTTAGACTGAGATGAACCCAGCTTTCTCACAGTGCCAACTGCAAGTCCAAATATAGATAGGCTTAGAGAGACAGAAGCGATAAAGCACAGTGTTTAGACTTTGGCTACACTGAGATGAGCAGATCCTAGAGAAAGACATTAAACACATGTTAAGACACCTGCTGGGAAAAAGAGTGAACAGCACAAGAGTGTTAAACTAAGCAGGAAGCACCTTGACTTGCTTTGTGATGGGTTCTATTGTACATCAACTATCACGTGACAGAGTCTTCCTGTTGGTGTTGAGGGAGGTTAAATATATCAAGCTAAGAATTTGGTGGAGTCTTTTAGGGATTAGTTTAAAGGGACATTCCTAAATATTTGACATAGGGCCTAATTTCGGACTTCTACGGTCCTGTTCCTGTTGTTAGAGAGCATTTTTAGCTCATTTGGAGTTTGGTCGGCTTTAGCTGCTAGTGCTAGCACAAGTCAACCGGACCAGTTGCATTGTCTTCCAAACTCCATCAATACAATGGATCCAGAAACAGCCACTATCAAACTCAGATTAAACACTCAACAATTCACCCAAAGCGAGTCTAATATGATGACAGTTTATTGAGGCAAATCCATGTGTTCATAGAATCATTTTAGAAGTCAAACTATGGCTGAATTTCTTAAATTTGTGGCTTTATAGCAACGAGACAGAAATAGTTTGGCAGCTTTCTGTCACTACAGATCGCAAACAAAGCCACAAATTTAAGAAATTCATCCATATTTTGACTTCTAAAACTACTCTGAAAACACACAGATTCGCCTTTAATAGACCGTCATCACATTCGACTTTGGGTGCACTGTGAAGTGTTCAATTAGAGTTTTTGGAGAGAATTCTACTGGTCCCATTGACTATTGCTAGCATTAGCATTCTTGGCTAAATGGTGAGCCGTCCAAACTCTGTACCGAATCAAATAAGCTAAAGATGGTCTCTAACGAATAGAAATTGGACTGGAGGCATCAAAAATGAGGCCCTGTGTCAAAAACGTGGGAATAGCTCTGTAATGTGTAAACAGTTTGAATAAAACCAGACAAAAAATAAATATCTTAAAACGGTAAGGGCCAATAGACCAATAATATAATTAGGCCACTAAAAATCTGCAGAACACATCAGAAAGACCAGAAAGCTTCTTGGAAGTAAAACTGAACCACGCCTGAAGGAATTTGGACACACAGTCATTAAAGCAGGATTTCTCGGCTTGATTTAGATCAAAAATCCTTTCTGGTTTTTGCATGGAGAAAGCTGTAAAAATGTCAGTCACAGAATGTACAATCCTGGAACACACTGGCTAAGGATGATTTAGCCTCTGGGAGGTAACCACAGATGTTTTGGGGCTTCCAGTGTAGCCAGCAGATATCTAGATAACGGCTATCCAGGTCAGGACTTCTTTTCCATCCACTGGTCATTGCTGACAGTCCAATTAACGACTTGATATTTAAACTAAACGTCGTCTCAACATTTTGCTTAATTCTTATGAAGATCTACATACGAAATCTCACAGCTTATGATAGCTCATGGATTCTAAAATACTTGCCTCTTTCGCTCTCTACCAAATTTATTACCTGCATGCAAAGAAAACATAATTGGTCTTTAGATTGGACTACAAATGGGAACTACAGCACTTCAGATATCAAAATCCTGTTCTTTTTCTACATATTCTGTATTATTATGCAGATATGTTTCTAGAGATGACAAAAAATGTGTTTAGTCCTTCAAAACCTCACATCTTGGCAGGTTGCTTCTCTTTAACAATCAGCTGCCTGCAAATTCCTGTAATTTCAATCAACTCTGAAACTAATTGTGAAGTTGAACACTTCAACATTTTTTTTTCACATAACTGCACAATCTAAATGCTAACTGTTGCATTTTTGCAACTCAGAGGGAAAGTGACAACTGCAATGTTCAAAATATGGCAACACAGAGTGCATGTTCTGTTCGTATGGGGGTCTGCTGCAATTCTGAGCTCTGATTCTCTTCCTCGTCTACTCAGAGGTCAAAACAGAGTCAAATCATAGAATAATCCCCGCAGTAGGGGTAAATATTTATCAGTTTAGCCTTAGTTGCATTCAGGTTACGTAGAGCATCCTCTGCCGTTAATTACCTCATGTGGTTGAAGCCCCATGTCATTGAGAACACTCTGGAAGAATGTTGGGGATGGTTTTCCAATGACTTCAGCCTTTAAATCACAGGCATACTGGAACAAAACAATAATTAGTTACTGTTCACATGAACAAAAGTGCTGTTAGCAATTCTTAAAAAATATATAATTGCAAACGACGCACTCACTGTACCTCCAGAGCCTTCATGTAAACCCCAACATCTAGTTTCAAACCATCCGTCTCCTTGTAGTACCTCCTATGAAGAGAGCCAAACATCACAAGTGTTTATCTCGGCTCTGAAAAGACATTTTATATTTCGATTTAGAATAAGCATTACAGTAACAACTTCTGGTTATTAACATGCTCTTACCCTTGACCGAGAGAGAACAGCACTGGTTTCTCCAATCCTATCAGGACCCTGAATGCATCGTTCAGATTCTGGTAGGAGAAGTTTTCAGCTGCGTCTCCAATCACCACACAGTTTGGGTTGGTCTTGTCAACACCATCAAACTCGGGGAGAAGTCCTTCAGGAGAGTGACCAAACAGTTTGTAAATTTTTGGGGGGTTGGGACTTAAGATTATAAGTCTGGTAATATCAGCAAATTTTATTCTCTTTGCCACAGATTTGGTCAAAAATCCATTACTGTGCACATCAATGTGAAACAATGATGAACTTGTTTCTTTATGGCAATAAACAGAGAAAATGTAGTTTATTTAATCCCACATTGAACATCCTCCTGGAAATATTTGTTTATTTATCAGTTTGCAAATATTTCATCACATTTCAGTAAAATGATTGATTCTTTGCAGTGTTTTACTGTGGGTGCATTTTTTAAAAGTGCTGAAACCAACAAGTGCCCTGAAAACTCTACTTCAAGTAGTTACAAAGGTTGTCCACCTGAGGATATATTGTACTGTGAACATGCTAGTCTTATAATTTAGAGCATTACTATAGGAGTACTATTGTAGCAATATATCTGTGTGCACGTGCTTTATCATTTGTGTGTGTGTAATCAAATCTGTGTGCGTGTTCAGATTTGTGTGTGTGTAAAAAAATCTGTATGTCTGTGTTCAGATTTGCAAGTGAAGACAAATTTGCAAATGCATACACAGATCTGCAAGTGTACATAAATCTGTAAATGTGTAAACAAATCTGTAAATGCGTACACAGATCCGTAAATGTCTGTCATCAGTTACAACTCAGGCAGGAGCTCTCGATTGGCTGTCTTTTTACGCGTGATTTTTGCTACAATTCTGCCATGGCAGATCTGCGCAGCGATCCGCATTGTGTAGAAAAGATTTGTCTGTAACTTCGCCTCTCCTTGGCCCTGAGCTCAGGCTCACAGGCTCACGCTGCCTGGCTGCAGTAGCAGTATAGCCTACACACCGCTAGCCGGCACGTAGCACCCAGTGATGTTAAAGGAGAACTCCGGCCATTTTGGACCCTTTTCTCATTTTCCTGAGGGTCACCCAGTGTTGGGGGTAGCAAAAAACGCGACTAAAAATGATGCGACCAAA
>JAQLOL010000014.1:7704366-7725752 GCA_029783665.1 Naso thynnoides
AACACCCCCCCCCCCCCCGATATCTTATCGATAAAGCTTTTTTAAGAAAATGTGCGGCGTTTATGTAACAAATTTGATGTTGGCAAAGCACAATGAAGTATAATGTCGGTACGTTGTGACAGTGATACGCATGATAATACTGTATCACGTGTTATACAGCGCCTCCAGTCATTCTGTCTGTCCATTCTTGCTTCGTCACGCCATCTGCCGTAAATAGAATAATTCATTAACTAATATGCCCTTGGTAATTAATCTTAATATGTGCTGTCGACATAGCAACGTAAAGCCATGAGAGGAATGATTCTCCAGCTCAGCCACAGCCTGAGACGCGCAGCCCCCGCTCTCCGTCGAAGCATACACTCGGATACCCATCTGGCCTCCAGCGCCGCCTCCAAAAGAAAGGACGAACGTCAGCTCACCTCAGAGGAAATCTACGCCCGTGAGGACAAATATGGAGCACACAACTACCATCCCCTGCCTGTGGCCTTAGAAAGGGGGCAAGGTGACTTAATTTACCTCAAAATGTCTCAAAACACTTATAAATTAAGAGCCGACACTTTTCAAGAACTTGGCTGTCTTCTTTTTTTATAGGTATCTATTTATGGGATGTGGAAGGCAACAGGTATTATGATTTCCTGAGTTCTTATAGTGCAGTAAACCAGGGCCACTGTCACCCAAAGATCATTGCTGCGCTCAACAACCAGGCCTCCAAACTCACCCTGACTTCCAGAGCATTCTACAACAATGTGCTTGGAGCATATGAGGAGTACGTCACCAGCCTGTTTGGCTATGACAAAGTCCTACCCATGAATACAGGTATTGTTCGAAAAGATGGGCTTTTTAGAGATGATCACGAGTCTATTTTTTGACATTTATTTCTTCTTCTTTTTTTTCTTTTTTTTTTTACAAACTAGGCGTTGAAGCTGGTGAGACTGCCTGTAAGCTCGTACGCAAGTGGGCCTACACTGTAAAGGGGGTCCCCAAAAACAAGGCCAAAATCATTTTTGCAGGTAATTAACCATCTTAAGTAAGAAAAGAGTCTGTCTTTTATGTAGTTCCTTTATTTTGTCACATTGACTCAGTATTGTGTAAAAAATAAATAAAAATGGGCGTCTAAACATTTGTTTCTTTTTTATTAATTCTGTCAGAAAACTTAAGCTGTCAGAAAATAGTTCTTCCAATATATTTCAATTTTTTTTTTTTTTAGTTTATACAGGAATTTAGAAAAGTTAGCACAAAGGCTAATGCCTTTGGCTAATGGCTAATGGTTTTAACTCATTTAGATATTCAGTACGTCTACATGATGTCAAAGAAAGTCGATTTTACTGTGTTAGACCGGCTAAAACTGGACTTTTAAAATGCATGTAAACATTTTAGTCCGACTGAAGTCCTGCTAAATCGAATTTCTCCAAGTTGTGCTAACACACCCAGTGTAGAGGAGTCGGACAGTAAATGGATTCTCCCTCAGGGCTTGTATACTGGGACAAGGACAGTAGTCCAATTAAATGGCCTAATCGAGCTGTAATCGTAGCTCAACTTACTGTGCATGTAAACGTACTGATTATTGTGTACAGGTGTTAGGAATAAACAACTCAAAAAATTGCAAAATTCAAAAACTATAACTCTTGATTTCTAAAAAGATTCTCGTTTAAATGGAACTGTTGGCTGAGATCACTATACAGGACAGATAAAGAATAAGGTGGCAGAAGTTGAAGTAATATGTGATAAAAAATATGCCATCTCTTAAATCTTGTTGATCAGATGGAAATTTCTGGGGTCGCACCATGGCTGCCATCTCCAGCTCCACAGACCCCAGCAGTTATGAGGGTTTCGGTCCCTACATGCCGGGCTTCGAGCTTGTTCCATACAACAACATCCCTGCACTGGAGGTACACGTTCTGACTCTTAAATACATAGAGTACAATATCCACTGTGTTTGCTTTATTTGTTTTACTGGTTGAGAGACAGTACACTGGAATTACATCTTTTGTGCATCATACCATACACTCTTCAAAGTGCCTCGCAAATTGCCAAATTATAGGCAAGTTAATGTTTCCACTTCACACAAGACTTTGGACTCTTGCATACAACAACATACTGACATGCACCAGTGACCAAAGTTTTGATCCAGTTTGTGAGATACTTACTTAACTTTGTTGTTGTGTTGTAGAAAAAAACACGATAATGTCTAAGGCAGCAAGGGTTTCTTCATACTTTGGTTAAGTGTTAATGTGCTGTTGGCAGGATTCAACATGCACAACCTCAGCGTCTGCTGCCAAACTGCAGAGCACTCACCCTGCTTTTTTCTTGGCAAAAGCAACCCAGAGGACAACAAAAGAATATTTAAGGTTGCGGTAGATAACCTCTGCAAACGAGCTAGCAAGCTAACATTAGCTGTAGCATGAGACTTGCTGGGAAGCTACAGCCGCTTGTGCCTGGTCGCACTTTATTTTGTTTGTTGTCACTCTCTTTTTAAGTTCAGTTTAAACTGAAACAAAATGGTTGCATTGAAAGTTGCAGCGGAGTGAACCGGTCCATCTCAGCTTGAGCTCGAGCCAACTGTTGGTGTGACTTACATACAGACTGTGCTGTTGGCAGAGGCAAGTCAGAGCACAAAGAGCTCATCAGTTCGTACCAACATCAAATGTTGCTAAAAAGCGCAGCACAGACCAGCGAATTAGGACAGAGAGTACAAAGAGCATCACCGATTTTTCATTTTTCTGCAAAAAGAAAATATCCTGGTAAAAACAGGGCTTATTAGAGACCAGTTTAGCAGCTAATGGTGTCACTTTTCAACCACGTTTACACTGTTTAATCAGGTTAGACTTCATAAGGACAAAGGTAAGTCAACAAAGCTGTTTAGTCTACTTTAAGATGTTGTGAATGCTACAGATTAGGGGATTTTCTTTCACGACATCAAAGATTAGCCTTTTAATCTTCCGTGTAATAGACTGATCTTACTTCAATACACTATCAGTATTATCGGCATTAAAACTGGTGTTTGTTTTGTGTTTTTTAATAAGAGCATTCAAAACAAGCTGACTTGACACTCATTGACTATGTGAACACCGTGTACAAATGACCAACTGAAACTGCATGTTTGTGCAGATGTAGTTATCTTTTCAGCTGCTGCTTTGCTATGTAAACAGAAGAACTTAATGATTTACTGAAGCAGCATGCATGCGTGGCAGGGTTATGTTGGACACAGACCAAAATGTTTTTTTCTTTTTCTCTCCAGAAAGCTCTTCAAGATCCAAATGTTGCGGCTTTTATGGTGGAGCCCATCCAGGGGGAGGCTGGGGTGGTGGTGCCCGATCAGGGCTACCTGACCAAAATCAGAGAACTTTGCAGCAAATACAATGTGAGTCAATGCGTGTGTCAATACTCACAATGTGAGTATGGAGTCACCTCAAATGACTTGTGAAGCAAAGTCACTACATTATTTATGTATTTTTTAAAAGTAATTTATAAATCTGGGAGCCATAATTTTGGGGAAAAAAGCGCTATGGTGATGATAGTCGTAAAACCAGTGTGGTTTCAGGGGTTTGAAGTCTTCTGTGTTTCGTCCAGGTTCTGTGGATTGCTGATGAGGTGCAGACAGGCTTGGCAAGGACCGGCCGGCGGCTGGCTGTGGACCACGAGGAAGTCCGTCCAGATGTGCTGATGCTGGGCAAAGCTCTTTCAGGAGGAGTTTACCCTGTAAGCATTTTTTGGTGAAGTGAAGTCAGACTTCTTATCACAATATAGATTTGTTTAGCGGGAGTCAAGACTATACGGGCTCTTGACGTCCAGCTTCATTGCACAGGAGTCCAGATCAGAGTAGTTACATAACTTTAACCTTTGCTTGAATTGATCTTGTGTTTGTGTCTCAGGTATCGGCAGTGTTGTGTGATGATGAGATCATGCTGACCATCAAGCCTGGTGAACACGGGTCCACGTTTGGAGGAAACCCGGTGGCCTGTCAGGTCGCTATGGCTGCACTGGAGGTCAGTGTTGTTGTTCACTTTACTTATCTTTTTCTTGTATTTCCGCCTTAAACAACATTTCACTTTTTTTTTTTTGGCCTGTTTTTTTATTTATTTAATTTTAAGCATTCTACTGTAACCTTTAAAGGCAATTTAACATCAGAGGAAAAAGTGCATGTCAGTTAAATATACAATATCACAACTTCCTGTTTTAAACTTGTATTGTTTTTAATCGCAGGTCCTGGAGGAGGAAAAGCTGGCAGAGAATGCTCAGAGGATGGGAGAGCTGTTGCGGGCCGAGCTGCAAAAACTGCCCAAAGACATTGTGACAACAGTCAGAGGGAAAGGCCTCCTCAACGCAATCATCATCAAAGAAACCAAAGGTACAGTACTAAGCTTTTCTAAAAAAGCTGCCCTATTGGTGATCTTTTCTTGTTAACTAGGGTAAAAATCTAAGCTTATTGGCTTTAGTTTTGTGGATGATCTTTTTAATTCTTATTTGCCTGAAGGGTACAAAAACAATTCCAAGCCCTCATTACCAAAACAAATCCCCCCATAATACAAAATTTAAATTTGTAGTCTTAAAACGATTTCGGTCGGTAAATCCAGTACCTACACATAGCTGAAGATCCATCTGACTTGACCTGAAACAATCCTCCCCAGACTACAACGCCTGGAAAGTGTGCCTGCGCCTTCGCAACAACGGACTGCTGGCCAAGCCCACTCATGGTGACATCATCCGCTTTGCCCCTCCCCTCATCATCAAAGAGGACGAGCTGCACGAATGCGTCGATATCATCCAGAGAACGATCATGTCCTTCTAAGTTACCACTGTTCAACAATACACACATGACCATAAAAACTGCAACCAGCCTGCAACCACATAAGCTTCAACTGCTGCATGAACTGTCAAAAAGTTACTCTAAACATCTGACGTTAATTTTTATTTCTATTTGTGTTTTAAAGATGAGATTTGTTTGAAGGTTAATTTTGTAGAAATACAGTATGCTGAGATCGTGTGCAGTGTGAGGCTACACCGAGATTAATGTACTGAAAAGGGTTCTGTTCCCCTGTGAAGACTGCAACACACGAGGGTCAGTTTATTAACAGTTTGTTTTACTCTCTGAAATGGTAAGGGATTTAAATCGAAATGCTGTCTTGAATGAAAGCTATGGTAAGTGTTTTTACTAGTGGAACATTTGATGCAGAATATTTTAACAGTTGTTAAATTTTGAGTAGTCTCCAGCTAGTTTACTGCTACATCGGGAGGTGCTACAATCCAAACTTTGTATTGTATTGTTGTTACATTTGGAAGCCTGCGAGTCTGTGTATTTTTGATCTAAAGGCCAGGTTAAACCTGCTACACATAGTTAAAAAGCCTTGGAATGTATATAAATGGTCACATGTATGTCTCATTTTAATTTAACATTAAGTTATGATGCGTGTTTTTGTGAAAAAGTTACTTTTTGGCTCTTTATGCTTAATAATTTGGTATATTTTACTTCAACAAGCATAATGCTGTACAAGAGTTCGAGTGTTGTGAGGACTGAAGTTCTAGAAAAGGTTGCACATTGTTTTACTGAACTTTCTGTGAATGTTTCATCTGTTCAGAAATGATGTAAATTTTGTCTGTTCAAAGGCACTATTCCCTTTGACTTGTAACATAATCCATTGTTCATAAAATAAGTTGGAAAAATTCACTGCTTCAGTCCTTCTTGTCTTGTTTTTTGTGTGAAACAGACTAGAAACCTGTTTCAGAAAGCAGCCTTACAGGGCGTCTTTCCACGAAAGAAGCTCTGGTGGTTGAACTGGTTCTGTTTAGATTTCTTTTGATATTATCTAAGGACAGTAATGTAATAAGTACCCAAAAGCCATGCTTGAGTAAAGATGCCTTACTGGAAAATAACTGAAAAAAATTGAAAGTTGTCTATTAGAATATAACTTAAGGAAAAGTTTTAAAGTAGCTGGTGTTTAATGAAGTCAGGTATCAAAAGTACAGTGAATATAAATGTACTTAAGTACTGAAAGTAAAAGTACATGTAAAAAAAGTTTGAACTTGACCTTTAAAAAAAACTGTTCATTTTTGTAGCCTCTTGCCTACATGAGGACAGAATATCTCAGTCATGAAAGGAAATTCAAATAAGGTGCGAAAAAGGTCCTTTCAGAAAACTTCTTGAGCTCATATGGGTCTGATTTAAACCCAAAAGGCAAAGTTTAGCTCAAGCTGAATCTGCAGTTGGGCGACTGCTACTATGTCATAGCAACAAATATGTAAAATCAAACAGAAAACACGATGACAGCAGCACCCAAAGTAACAACCAAGTCTTTGTTGTACGGCATCTAAAGAGCACCTGTAGGCACTTGCACCTAACATGGTTTAGCCTACCAGTGATCCAACTTTTTGCGGTCTGTGATCCAACATTACTGGCTACGGAGACAAAACAAAACAAGACAAAACAAAAATCAATGCCTAGTAACCTTTCCGAATTTCTTCTGGTTTTATTTACTACTCTGTCAGGGGAACCACAAAACTTAACACACCCACTTAATTTGCTAAGGAAAATGTGCTTTTTTTTAGTTCCAGATGGAAACCTAACTTTATGAGTTTAAATCAATTTTTTTCTGGTTTTGAAATCAGGTGATAAACAGAGCCAGTTTCTTGTGGAAAAAGGCCTGTCAGCTTGAAAGCTTTGCTGATTAAAACCTGAAACTTTTTCATCTCCACAACATTGGTAAAAGTGAAAATACGCATTTATACTCACCTGCACTGAGCTCGGACTCTTGACTTAAGCTTGAAAATAATGTGGTTTGCTTTGATGACACAAGGCAATTCAAAGTGCAATACAAAGGCATAGAAACACATTAAAAATGAGACATTAAGGGAACAATAACATTGCAGTTAAAAGAAAATAACAACAACAAAAGTTTGATAGAGGTTGCATTTAAGAGATAATTAAGAACAAAATAAGGTAACAGATAATTAATGATTACAAGAATTTGCATGTAAAATTATTACATCAAAAGCCAAAAAAGATCCAAAATAACTACAGATTTGATGAACTTTTGTACCTAATTTACTGAAAAGCCACAGTAAATGATAATGTTTTACGTCCTGATTTGAATGAGCTGACAGTTGTGGCAGACCTCAGGTGTTCAGGAAGCTTGTTCTCTAGGTTGGAAACAAAAAAACCCCTAAAAGCTGCTTTACCTTGCTTTGTTTTGATCCTGGGAACAAAAAAGTAAATCAGAGATGTGTTTCAGCCCAAGACCATTTACTGCTTTATAGACAAGTAAAGCCATCTTAAAATAGAACACAGACATTTCCTGTGTCACACTGGCACAACACTTATTAGATTCAACACTAGATGGTGCTCTGCCATTACTGAAAAGACACTATCAATCGGTATTTAGGTGTGTATAAAAACCTTATGAGCAGGAGTTAATTGCAAAACTAAAAACAAATAAGGAAAAGCAGAAGATACTAAAGCAACACTGTAGATAGCAATCAAGAATCACTGACAAATCTAGACATGAAATCTATCTTAAAACAACTCACAACCCTCCAGATGTTTGATGTATTTGACTATTGTCAGACTGCAAGATGAGCTGTGCTGGATTGGATCTTGAGGCAACAAGCTCAAGCGAGTTGACTGGGATGGCTGAAGACTTTCTTTCCCCTAAATGCCGACCTTCACGCAGCACAAGTCCTGCTGCAAAGACTGCATTCACTTATAATTCCAGTTATGGTTTAAAAAATGCAATGTAGGTCTCAAACATGGTATATGTTGAGGATTTTATCACTGGAAAATAAATGTTGGCATGTATATTTTTGATATTGTATATTTAATTGAGAGATTTAAATGGATAAAAAAAAGAAACAAATTTTTTATTTAGAAAAATGATGTGAGATAAGGACTTGCTGGCAAACCCTCGCTAAATTGTGGCGGCAAACAAACACAAACTCTGACATCAATTCTCATTAGTCGGAACTATTTAACAACCACATGGCCCGCCATTTTTTTCGCTCGCTGATTATTTAAAACCAGGAAGACAATTTGCAAGAGACAGCTGGCATTTCATTTTCAAACAGATGTACAAGGAAACATATTGCATGCTGTTCAGGATCAATAAAATCCGCTCTTAATTAGCTTACTGGCAAACATTTTGCAAAAATCCTCACCAAAGTGCACTTTCTGGGACTGCTCTCCATTAAAGCTCCCATGAGTCACACTTGCACTTCCGAAGCTTTCAACCACATCTCATGGTCTTCCTCAGTGGATGGGGTTCATCTACTATCATGTGACTCAAGCTGGGTTGATATGTAAAGTTAGTTTGCTGAGAAAACTTGTTAAATGCAATAGAAATCTTCTGAAGAAGCTCACGAAAATAAGTGGACATTAAATTAAAAGTTAAGCTGAATTCAAATGCAGAAGTCTCAGGGTTTCTTTTTCCCCCTGAACTGTTCTGAAGAATAAGTATAAAGTGATGTAACATGAATAAATAAACACTTTCCCCACTGGTCACAGTACCGATTCTAACCCTTCTCTAACCTTCAGGCCACCAGCTAATGATCAGATTTTTGTTTTATGCAACGTCAAAACAAGCCTTGTAGGTAGATGAGGGCTTAAGTGCACTCATGCCTACAATCTAGGACAAGTTATTATCTCATATAAAGTGAAGGAGAGAGATGAGCGTCCAGAGTTTGCTTGTGAAAAATGAGTGGAATTCAGCCTGGCAGGAAAAACAACAGTTATCTCCAGGTGACACGGAGAAATGTGCTTGTCTCCTGTGCATGCTTTGATCCTCCATTCTGCAGAAGCCTGCATCCCACTCAGCCTCGATAGGACAGCGTACTGTATTCCACGAATGAGCTTCAGTTTTGGCAGGGAGGTGACAGGCCACAGGCTCTGTGAGTGTTTGGGAACACTGAGGTCCAGGCTCTGGCGGGGGCTTTGACAGCCTCCGGCAAACCTGAAGATGCTCCTGTGAAGCTACTTGATTTTCCCCGCCACACGCTCGGTGCCAACCATCAGCCTGGTCCATTCAAGCATGCGGCGCGGGGGCTGGCGTCAAAGACGGGCGAGTGTTCCACTACAATTCCTCACACCAAGAAGGTCAAGAGGGGCTCATCCAGACTTGAAGGCTGCTCTCGTTCCACTCTTTCAGCTCTTTGTTCCTTCACTCCTCTTTGTCTTTCCTCTTTTTTTCCCTTTCTGTCCACCTGACTTTCTTTTAATTTGTTATCTCTCCCTTCGTGTCCCCTCTCTCTCTCTGCCCCCTTTGTCTCTTTCTCAGCCAGCCCATTTGTATTCATTCCCAGCATAATGGAGAAATCAGATTGTGGTACTTAGCAAGGATGTAATCAAAGTAGTGTGCCTGAAATTTAATTCAGGTAAAGTTGCTGTTAAGAAGAAGATGAATTATAAAGCTCCCTATCCATAAAATGTGTGGAGAATAAGGTGCTGGTTTGAGAATTATGACTGATGCAGTGCTGGAATAGGGTAAGCTATTCGCTTTTTTTTTTTTCCTGTCCCACCACAGATAAATCAGAGAAAACACGTTTGGCTCGCCTGCCACTGCTCATATTAATGGGCCTTTTGCATTAAGTTTATGATATCTGAGTGCACTGATAAAATACATGTGCATCTTAAAGGGCAAATGACACATAATCCATAAAGAGTAATGTGCACCGACAATTTTTCTCTTCCTCCACGTGGCTCTCTCAGTTCACACCAAAGGGAATATATATATTGATCAAGCACAGCAAGGTCTTCAGAAGGACGTGTCCCTCCCTGCACACTGAGGCAATCTTGGCTGGTGACTCTCAGACCAATCGTTTAGTTGTCACACCCTTACCTAATTTATTTCTCGGTTGTAGACATGTCTGCAGTATTTACAAGTCTCTAGGAAGCTAAACAGGACATGGTTAAGGAATTTTAAGTCTCAAAACCTGCCAAATCATCAGAAGTTATTCTTTATATCTACATGTTTGAGAGCATTTTTGTATGCCAGTGTCAAATCATAGGGGCCATACACAAAAAAGGAGCCGCCTGAGCAACTATGCATAATAAAGCCAGCATTTACAAGAATTATCTTCCAGTAAGTAATTGTGTGTAGTACGAACAATACAAAATAAACAGCATCACCTGGTACAAAAAAGCACGAGCACATCAGCCCAGTGTTGGCCTCTTTTCATCAGCTCCTGGGTCAATACAGAATCCAATTTAAGACTTTGTAGATTACTTTTAAAGCTCTAAATGGTCAAGCGCCGTCTCATATTGCAGAATTAATTCAATGGTACTCAGCTCCTAGGTCTCTTAGATCAAATAATAAATTTCTTTTGACGGTTCTTTGGTCGTGACTGAAACGTAAAGGTGACAGAGCTCTTGCAGTGGCTGCTCTACGATGGTGGAACCTGTTGTCTTTGGAAAAAAAAAAAAAAATCAATGCACTCCTTCAGTCTCTGTTGTTAAATCTCATTTTAAAACACACCTATATTCCCTAGCCTTTTTGCACCTGTGATTTGTTGTCATGTTTACAACCTCTTTATTTTGCACTTTGTTGTTGTCTATTATTGTTCTTGTATTGCTTTGTATTTTCCTTGTCTCTTTTGTATTGTCATGCTTTTTGAGGGCTTTAAATGTGCTTTTGAAATAAACTTGACATCAAAAAAGAAAAGTCACAATGCAGACATACAGGCGAAACACATACTAAAGATCTACCATTTAAATCCAAATATATCCATTATTTTTAATGCAAAATGGGACAAAATTATAACAAAGTAAACAGATAAATACAATATATAACTACATAAAGTATGGTAACAATCAGAAACATTCACTTGAATTAAAGTTCAGGTAGGCAACGTCTGCAAATGACGCTAGCCATAGCATGAGACTCCTGAGGAAGCAACTCTGCCTTTTTGTTTTTGGTGTGGCTCGTGTTATATTTTGTTTGTCTTCACTCTCTCTTTAAAAGCCAGTTTACACCAAAGATTCACGACTAGATTAAACGGTTGCAGGGAGGATTGTAGCGGTGTAAACTGGTTCGCCTCTGCTCAGTTTAAGCGGGCAACTCCGCTTGTCAAGTCGTCAAAGGCCAGTTTTAGAAAATAAGGCACATCACTTGTTAAAACAGCCAATCACCTTCTAGCGACATTACCTGTTTCTAAGAGGTGCAGCATGGAGCAGCCAATAGGAACACGCGCTCTCTAAAAACTCCCATTTGGCCGAAAAGTGACCGTCATGGTCTTTATTTTCTAAAGCCTGAATACAGAGCCAAGGAGAAATGCAGAAGTCTAACGGAATTACAATATGCTAAGGTTATTACGGAATTTTTCCCAGTGACACCAAAAATAACTGCCTGTAACTTTTTTACTGGTCAAACTCTGTTTTTTTGTATGCAAGATTGCACCATATAGGTGAGATCAAATTTTAAAAAAGAACCAGGTGACTCACAAAATTGAAATGTTTTGGCTTCAAACCTTTTTTTGCAAGTAAATCTACCTTGAAAACGAGTGAAATACTTTCACCCAAGTTTAAATTAAGTGGGTTTTTTTTTGTTTTTTTTGTTTTTTTAGGGGGGGGGTTAATTAAATGTTCCCATGGGAAACTCCGATGCACATTTAATTTACATAGAGAGCTAAATGAGACTGTCATCACGCTGCAGCGATCATGCGAGGAGCCACATAAATCACAGCGAATATCTAATGCATTACATTTCTGTGTGCATCTCTGGCCCCTGTGGTACTGAATGCAAAATGCCTGGCATATACTCTGCTGTATGCAGGAGCAGAATGACTCATCTACCTGTTGTTCACTTCTCTGGGCATCCTCTCCCAACTGCCCATTAGAAAATAAACTCAATTACAAATTCATTTAATTTTATTATCCACAACCGGGAACATTACTTTTTGGGGTTTTGATTGGAAAGAAACAATTAGAGTCAATGGACTACCACGTGAGCTTCACTTCACCGTAATGAATAAAGACCCAGGGCGGTGAAGTCTCTTGCCAGAGTGACTCATCCATGTTAATGTAAAGCAGCTCTTTCAACATTTAAAAACTTAAAGATGTGCATACAGCTCATACGCCAAGATGCACCAGGATCAAACAAACAGGAGGGGATGAGGTAGCAAGCATTGACTTTAGCTTGGATGTAATCAGGATTTTTAGTCATGTTAGTTGCGTCACTCAAGGGATAGTTTGTCCGTCCACTGAAATATCCAAATATCTTAATGAGCTGATTGTCTTAAAATTTTGTAGTGACACTCACGTCTCTATGTGGATGAAAAATGGTTGATTTTGGTCAACCCCTGACTTTCCAGCACCACTAGGAGGTCGAAGGTTTGGTGTATGGTGAAATATCTCAACATCAACTGGATTAATTGGTAACATATTTGTTGGGGATATGTTGTAATGGCTTTGTTTGATTACATTTCTTGTTATGCGTCCATGATGTTAAAATTTAATCTTTCTGATACCTACACAACTGCTATTTAGCAGATATTTGTATATAACATGCTAAACTAAGATGGTGAACATTTTAAATATTATTTAAAGGCACAGTCCCTCAACCATGTGCATTTTCCAACAGAGCTGCTAGCTTGACTGTAGATTCCTGCTCTTTTTAACCCTTTCTTCCAAATTCCAAATTTGAAAACATTTACAGCGATGTACTTTTTTAATTTAGCAGTTGAAATGGGCTAACTTCTAGATGTCTGCATTTTAAAGCAGAGTTTTCTGCAGAACATATTTGTGTTTTGTGTTTATCCTAATGGTGTTGCAAGCCCTGCAAACAAAGACTCTGTCATAGAACTACATTTTATTTGTAATAGTAGTTAACTGTGGTAGTTAGCAATATGCAAGTTAAAGTATTGTGTTCATTTTCCTCCTAGCAGAAGCCTTGTTGTGTTTTTCTACCAAACACCGACAGTAGTAGTGTTTTGAAATACAATAACCTACTTTAAAAAATGTTTTCTTTTGTTTTTCTTTTATTTTGAACTGTTTTGGAGTTATAATTCTATCACTGGGCTTCTGTCAGTGTGTCTGTCAACTTGTGAGGGAATTCTTCTGCCCCCAAGTGGCTAAAAAAATAATTGCAACTTTAAATATGATGCTAATATAAAATATCTCTAAGGTAAACTAAGATTCATTCTAATCTTTGTTTATATCAGTCCCAGTTCATCCAACCCATCCTTGGGTGACTAAGGAGTAAACTTTCATTGATTTGAGTTGGTTACAGGTGCTGCTACTATTTCAGCAGGAGCTACAAGGCTCACATGTGGCAACATTGACACTAAAACCACGGTAAAATGAGGACGCACCACCATTTGTGGCAATAAAACACGCCTTTGGGTATTTAGAGGATACATAAGCCGCAGACAGCAACAGTCACCGTGGCTTTGCTTTTTTGCCGCCCTCTTGTCTCTTCAGGTCAACCAAAAGTGAGGCTGTATACAAACTGATGCCCCATGAGGGCTTGGCTTCCCTCTACAGACTGACCACAACAGCTGCAGACAAAGCCTCAGTGTTTACAGAGTTCATGGTTAGGCTAGGGAAGAGGAGGAGGCAGCAGGAAGGAGGAGGAGGAGGGTAAGAGGGGGAGAGATTTGGGTCTCAGCTTCCACTGCTGGAGGAAAAAAAAAATGACCAAGGGAAATTGGACCATAATGGTGCCCACAGGAATTTAAGTCTCAGGCCTGAAAACATGGAGCTGTCAGTCTGCGTGTCCTGGTAACGTATGCAGACACAGTTTTATTGAACAAAGGAGATATTGTAAGACACCTGGAGGAAGGAAAGGAAGAAAAGGAAGGTGGGCAGATGAGAAGCAGAAATTGAACGTTTACATGTGGTACTTGTTCCTCCAACAATTAGATGGGATGCTCTGGTCTGTGTGTAGCTCAGATCCAAGGTGGCGAATCAAAAGAAACATGTGTTTGTGTGAAGGGAAACAGAAACAGGAGGACTCTCTCCAGGATGACTGGCAACCCAAAGTATCATGCAGAGACATGAAGTGACAAGGAGACTACGAGCTTGGGTTGGGCAAGCTGCCACAGAAGCTCTCAGTGTCATAAAGGATAAATCATGACACTAAGCATCAGTGTGGCATTCACTGTGTGATGCACCACTCCTCCCCTGTGAACTTGGCAAACATGAAATGTCACTTTTTGACTTCAGCAGTTTCTGTCAATGTCTTTCACGATGGAAGTCATCAAAGGTACATTAAAGTCGGTGTGTTTAATGCCAGTGCGGTGCAACTCTGTGTAAAAAAAGGCCATCCTTGGCCTGAGGGCAAAAGGGCTCGCCTGTCATCATTAAGCTGAGCTAAAATGATTCAACAGTGTTGTTCCTGTTGGTTTTCTGAGCTAATTAATAACTAATGAGGAATGTCAAATTTCATTTTGAAACCTGGTCATCTACTGTGAGTGCTGTGGAATTAATGACTTTGAACTTTCTGGTGTTTTTCAGTTGATTTCAGCCACTTGAGGCTTCAGCTGAGTGACCAGAAAATTATTACATAGCTCTGCTATAAACACTGCTCCACTTAAAATGCTGTTTTTGTGAGGACAAGCTGTATGTGCTTTGATGTTAAATATGATTACAAACCCATTTGTAACTTTATTATACTAGGCTGCATTCTTTTTAAATGTTTTAATATTTAATATGGTCACATTATAATACTGCAAATTTTGGTTTCACAATGGCAGCACCCCATTTTGGGTTTGGACACAAGTCCCAGAATAATACAATTCAACAATCTTACAACATTACAGCATGTGAAATGCCAAATTTAAATCAATGCCTCTGACACAATTTCAGCCAAAGATGAAAAGTGATTACAGGTTTTTTTTTAACTGCATTACTTCCAACAAGTTGTACCTAATAAACTGGCAACTGGGGGTAAGTTTTTTTTAAATTTTTGTTGCTGTTGTTGTTGTTATCGGCCGATATTTGCCTAAAGCAGATATATTGTATCAGCGTAAATGTTCTCTGATATGTGCAGATATTAAAACTGACTATTTTTTTTAATGCTAGAAAAAAATGCTTGGAGTAGAAATTTAAAATTGTAAAATTACATAGCTTGGCCAGCAGAAGGCTGTTAATTAATAACTAATGAGTGAAATGTTTGGAATGTTTGTTAAAATATAAGATATCCTGTCTCCATTACATATCTTTGTAACAAGTATTTGATAACCACATTCAGCTGATATTACATATAACATTTTGGCAGGTATATCAGATATTGGAATTTTCTTGCTCCCTAATACCAGTATCGGCATCAACACCCAAAAATCCCACATTGTTTGGTCCCTAGCACTGTACAGTATTCTCTAATCATAACACCATCCTTGTCTACCTGTACTGCTGTATCAATTTAATATGGTGTTATATATTTTACATTATTTACCCATCAGATTAGGTGTAATACTGTTGCAGTTCTGGTATATTTGTCAGAGTTTTCAAGCTGTGTAGGAAGTAAAATGAGCAGTGACATCCTGCCGCAGACAGAAGCACAAGCAGAGAGTGATGCTTTAATTAAAAGCTATATGCCACTTTCTCAAAAGCAATCCCTCTTGACACATGGTAGGTAGGAAGAGGCAAGAGCGGTCGACATGGAAATGACAAACAAGTCTCCTCCTCAGTTTGTCAAAACATGACAAACCATGTGACATTCCTCTTACATGTGAGCAAATGTGTGGGACTCCATTTGAAGGCTGAGGAGGAGGAGGCCGGTTATTACTCGACTGGAGCCCATTCACATCACATTTTTTATTCACTGTTCCTCTCCTGTATTCAAATCAAATCCCTCGCAGGAGGACCCTGATGAATGCAATCACACAGTCACTTGCAAAATTCTGTCATTACAGCCTCCTCTGACTTTTAACATTCAATTCTGGCTCATGCACCTCCAGAATTCAAAGACGTTCTGCTGAGCTTTGATCCTTAAGTGTCCTCCACAGTCCTGCTGATGCTGCACATTCAGACCTCACGGTATGTTAGCGGCACACTAGCTTCCCTCCATTGGGAAAATTTAAAGCAGTCCCCCTCCGCCCCATACTTCTCTGTACCACAGCCACATGCCCGGGGGCTATCGACATGCTGGTTCTGACAGCCGAGCACTAGACCTGGTGATGCTACAACACAATATCCGCCTGTCTTTGCAGCAGCCTGGGGAGGGATTACCCACTATGCAGTATGTTTACTCTTCGGGGTTCATGAAAATCCTCCTTTTTTCATTATAAATTACCCTCTGAGGTGGAATTTGCAGTGTCCTCGTACGCATTTATTTAGACAAAAGAAAACTTGGAATAAAAGTGTGCTTAATTTGACAAAAACTTGCTACATGTGACCTTTTATCCACAGATCTCTCAGATTTAAATTAGTTTTCTGGACATTTTTTGACCTGCATATCACTAATCAGTGCACACTGTGGAACTAAACATTAAAACACACCAAGGTCCTGCTCACAGGCTCTTTTAATGTTTCTCCACTGGAAGTGGTTAGAACATGTCTAGCTTGCAATCACTGACCTTTTGTTAACTGCAATTTTATGGGGTGATTAGGTCTACTTTGCTCTATTTTCAAAGTATACATCCATCCTCCTAAAAGTGTTGACACTGCAATAACCCTGCCTTTCAGCAGTCTCCTCACAATGCCTGTTTGCTTACCAGTGAAGCACCAAACAAGCACACCCTTGACATTTTCGCGAGCCACCTCATGAAAATCCATAAATTCTCAGTATTTATGATCGGGCTGCTCGGTGCTCGTAATGAGAGTCGTGAAAGGTTTGCCTGGCAACACTTTGACCTGCTGACCAAAAGAAAACACACAGTAGGTTGTAGTTCTTCAAGGGGTGATGTCACACCAAGCTTTCGCTCGGATTTTTTCTTTCCATGTGCGTTGGGCTTATGTAAGTCTCAATGAAAATGTCACTCCAAAAACATAAAACCTTGACAGTACAATGACAGATCTGTGCCGGTTTGTTTTTAGTAGTATTTCTGAGGCAGACATGGACAGCAGTGATTTATGGAGACTTCCCTCCCCAGAAAAATGACAGAATTGACCATTTGTTCATTTAGAGCTCCCAAGATCAATAGCTTCTAACGACTGATGGAACATCTATGAGGAAAGTCAAAGAGACTCTGCAGTCTTAGTAAGCAGAGCTTCTTCTTCAATGAATATAATTGTCTTAACAGCAAGTTTGCTGTTACTGTCAAGTGCAAGTTTGCACTCCTGATTCCCTTGTGTCAAAATCTGTTTTGTTTTGTTTTTTAATAGGTTTTCGGTTACATGCCTAAAATAAGACCTGTGGTTTGACAGGCTACAGATATTTAAACATTTTGTTCTGATACCTAAAATATGCCAGTTCAACCCCCCCTTTTTTGTGCACTCAGAATTAGACTGAAGACATAACAACTCAAGTAAAAGATTGCTATCTTCTTCCATTTGTACTTTTTAAATAGAAAACTATCATTTATATAGTGATATTGAGGTATTTCTTTACTGGAAAAGACATTGCCAACAACAATTTGGCTCTTTTTATTTTCTTATGAGAAACTTCCAGCTCCCTGGCTATCTCCATCTAGCTGGATGCCACCTTTTTTAGTGTTTGTAGTTAAATCTGGAGGTTTTGTTTAGGGGGCATTTCCCTTTTACTGCATGTGTGAACCATTCTTTGTCCAAGATGCAGCTCTTTCAACCCAAGTGACAGAGATAAATTGAAACATGGCACGGGTGAAAAGCTCAGCAAAACTCTTGTCTATTCATGGCTGCATCATTGTTATCGGTGATTCTTTGGTTACCCAGTTGTTTCCGGTAATGACACCTTCCACTGGATGGCGCAGTTGCAAAAGTTCGCACTCCCCACAATCCACCAGTCTGCAAAACTGCGAGAGAAAACAAAGCTCCTTACTAACCAACTTTGGATTAACTGTACCTCTAAAAAACTCAAGCGGGTCAACCTAACCGTAGGGGAGGAAGCTGGTTCGTCTGCCACAGCTAATGTTCATGCTAGTCCATTGTTTGACTAGCCTACTATTTATAACACTGGAGCACTAGTTAGGGGGAGACTCCCAGACTGCCAAGGGACATTTTGCACACGGGATATTTCCTTTACCTTACATGAGTAGTTTAACTCCCTTCAGCTTAACCATATATGTATCAGATTAGATTTTGTAAAATAATGCAGTTTTGGTATGATGTGTCCAGTTGGTCATTTTAAAGGGCACTGGTAAGTTCATCACTTTGTTTACAGAAATTGTGAAAGTGTGATGACATGTTGGCTGAGAGTGAATGTGACGCAAATTTGAGAGGTGGCTCAATAGCTTGCAAAGTCCATAAAAAGATACAATTGGGCAAACAGACGTTTCATTCGGGATAACTGGAGACATCTGTGCAAATCGAAAATGTTTCAGTTTCAGTAAAAACAGGATTTTTCCTGAGGCTGTTTGACAAGAGACAAGGGGCAAGTGGAGAGATTTCTAAGGGTAAATAAAGATAAAATAACTGCAGTTTTAAATAAATAGGAGATCAGTTGACGTCTGAGCTGTCACACTACAGCATATAAAGTCACTTTATACACACTAGCTGCAGCTTCTGTCTGCAAACAGAGACCAGAGAGACAGATTCCTGCACTGCTGCATGTTGGCCGGTCTTCTCCCTGCACTGTGGCCAGTCACCTTTCTGACAGAGTTCAGCGGTTTGTTTCGGCAGACAGGGAGGCTCTGTAATGTTTCATAATCAAGCTTTTCCATCCAAGCGTTGAGAGCAGCTGGACGGTGCTGATATTAGTATGCCCCTGGTGTGGCTCGGTGACAGAAGCTGGAGCTCCCTCTCGTCCCCCCTCTCATTGCAATGGTGTCAGATGGAGAATTTTATGTGACAGAGGGTGGAATGAAATGTGAATGCCCTCACCGGCAAACTTAGATTGGCTTTGTAGCTTTTACTGTTTTTGGATAGCTGACGGTCAAAGTGCATTGTTTTAAGTCGTGAATTTTTAGCTCAGAAAGCTTGTCTCTGGATACAAATGTGATCTGTTTTGTGGGAAGCTGCGATACAAAATTGCAGCGCAGGGTTGACTTTAAAAGACAGACAGAGATTTCGAATAACAATGTGTGTTAAGATTTTAAATCTAATCCTTGAAAGTGAGTCTGGGAAAGGCGCGTCTACTGCTGGTGTGGAGCCTTGCTGTAATCTGACAGGTTGTGATAAAATCAGGTTCGGCATTTGGATTGCTGTACCTGGAACAGCTTTCACTTCCCCTCCACCGTGACAGATGCTGCAATTAGCGATACTGACGACTGCCAACTGCTGACACGGCTTTGTATCACCCACCCATCTCCATCGGGTTTGCACCTTTTTTTGGAAGTGAATCATTAGCTTATCTCGACACCCGTTTTAAGCAGAGAACGGCCAATCGCAGACGCATCTAAGACTCAGGCAGGCGCACTCACCCAGCAGGCAACGGCTTGACACTAGTCGATTTTTTCTGAACCAGTCTCTTTATCCAAGGCTGGTTCTTCTCTTCTAAATACAGACTGTATCACAGCAATGAAAAATACTTGTTTGGAACTGGCTGCAGTAGAGGACTGCTCAAACAAAGATCCAGGCAACAGTTTAACTACAATCCTTTCAGTTTGGAAGATATATGTAGGATTTCATGGCATTTAACTGTCCATTGTTACAACAGCCTATTATTGTGACACTGAAATAGTCCTAAAAATATCCCATATTTGAATGAATTCCCACTTGTCTGGGCCCTCGGAGCAACAGGCACATGCTTTTGGAAAAAATGTGCTTTCCGTCCAAGACTTACTGTGTGGCCTTTTTTGCCCCTCATCATCTGTTTTTTCCGTCTTATATCTTGTCATTAAATCTTGCTGACAAAACTCAAACTTCTGCTTCATCAAATAGCTGTTATTTTATCTGTGCACAAATATTTTGTTTAGAGGTTTCAGTAGTAGTTAGTAATAAGCCAAAGTGGTAAGAATTGCCTATTATAATAATGATTGTTCTTGGACTTGTGCTTTTAAATGTCATACTTTGATGCTACTTTACAGGCCATAACTTTTACTTTGATGGTATTTATTAAAGCACCTCTGTTGGGAGTGAAATATTTTCAGCCTAATATTAGTAATTTTCAATAAAAGTCCCTGTCTGAGACAGAAAGGCAAGTAATATCTCAGTAAGACCAATGACTGTAACATTTTCTACCAAAAATTTGGTGTTGTAACAAATAGATTGTGGTTGAATTTGCATATAAATCTGCTGCAAGAACAAATCCAGCCGAGGGCATCATAATTTAGGAGCAACACATTTGCCTTTTTGAAAGATCTTTTAAATTAGTTTTTCTTAGTGGATTAACTGCAAATATACAGCATCCATCATGATGGAAAGATGCTGCACATTGCAGTACTTAGTACATTCAAAGGTTTGTGTTTTTATTTGTCCAAACAATGCTGAAATTGTACTAATTAGATTTAGGGACAAATTCCCATATAAATCTGTTTAAAAAAGGCTTTTTTTCTTCATCAGCTGTGAATGCCCTTTCTCATAAACTTGCAGATTCAGTCACACACCTGAAAAATTAATCTCTATATTTGCAATTTTACAGCAGTTTTATGAAAGAAACCAAAACACATTCTCCACAATTTACACGGGCCATTTCACAACATGGAGTGACAATAATTGTGCTTGAAAATTACAGCAAATGTACAGAAAAACTCGACAGAACAAACTTGCTATTGTGTCTCACAAAGCTCACTTTCAAGTTGGTATCCTGAACACATTCCAAGAGCTGGGGGGAAAAAAAACCCCACAGGACCAAAATGGCTCTACAGTGGAAAACCTTTTTTTCCGTCTCTCTTCTTGTCCATCCATTAATAGTGAATTCATTGGTTGCCAAGTCTGGGTTTAAACTCCAGATAGATAACAGGTAATGTTATCCACTTTGACATTTCCCAGTAAATGTAATCTCTTAAATTTAAGCTACATTTCTCACACTCAGACTCTCCAGCAATCCTGTTTTTGCTCCTCTTTTATATTGATTTAACACAGAGACAAGAGCAGTAAAGACAGGGATAAAGGAGGGAGACACACCATTATAGAGGCAGGCTTTCTAAAACATGTTTCACAGTGTTATGTTGGGATTGCTGGTGACAGAATTTAAATGGGTTGCTTTTACAGTGGCTTTTCGATTCTTCTCTACAGGTCCTATTTTTAAATATCAGTCTTGTATTAGTAAGAGAGAGGCTGAGAGAAAGCCAGAAGGATCACTGGCTGGGTGAACATAAACGTCTACCATGATAGGCTGTAGAAGTAGACACTTCTTGAAGAAACTAGGGCCCGACAGATACAGGATTTCTGTGGCTGATACCAGTATTAGGGAGAAAGAACACTGCAATATCCAATCAGGAAAAAA
>JAQLOL010000014.1:7766700-7778671 GCA_029783665.1 Naso thynnoides
TTTTTTTTGTTTTTTTTTTTGTGTTTTTTTGTGCGTGTGTGTGTGTGTGTGTGTGTGTGTGTGTGTGTGTGTGTGTGTGTGTGTGTGTGTGTGTGTGTGTGTGCGTGTGACATGTCAGGAGCTGCAGCTATGTGCTTACAAGTTGACACAGGGTCTGTGTGGGAAGCGGAGACGTAGGCGTCGTAAATGTGGGGATTCTCTTTCTTGCTGCAATATATTATTATACAGCGAGTGGGACGGATGATTAGAATGATTTAAATGCCACGACGGGGTGTAGCGCGCGTGGCCTCTTGCAGGCGTTCTGTTTCGCTGGAGCTCATTTCGTCTCTCCCACCGAAGATTTCCGTGTAGTGACTGAAGCAATTTGATGAATTACTCTGTCCAGGATACGTTGAGCTATAATATTTCTGTCTGATTGTTGTTGATTTAGATGCAGCGTTGACTTTGGGGCTTTGTAGTAGGTTGATAAAGTATTCATTTAAAAAAGAACTTTAAGTAAATAAACAATGAATCAAGCTGCCACACGTTGTCTAATCTGCATGTAGAGCAGGAGCAGGGCTTTGTGCAAAGAGAGACAGAAGTATGAATGAACAATATTAATGTCACAACTCATCAATTATGAAAAATCAAGATGTAAGGGCATTTCAAGCAGACTTTGATTACATGTAAATGTGATCACAGCAGGAAGTGCAGCTTTTCCATGGCCGGCTTTCATTAGAGATTCCAGTGATAATTCTTCTTTCAGGAAGAGGCCAGCTGTAGCCTTAATTATTGCAATACAAACAAAGGGGAGATGCCTTTGTTATTGAAATTTTTTTGTTGGAGATCACACAAGGGAGGCGAGTTCAATTGAGATGGCTGAGGGAATCTCGGGTAAATCAATTAAAATGGCCCTTTTTAAGGCCACTTCATCATTAAAACGGGGGGCAATCTGGCAGCAACGTTGCACAGGATTCATCGATTTGAGGTCATTACATGCTGACAGCAATAAAACATATCCTCACGTTGGAGGAGTTTGGAACCACAGACTGGATTAGAAAGTGTCTGAAGATGAAACAAGTGTTTCTTCAAAGCTGAATTTTTTAAGCATTTGTTACCGGACTGACTTTGTGTAATTTGCACAACATGCACAGTGATTTGTGTGCAGCGGAGCAGCCTTTATTAGCTCAGACAACTGGGCCCAAACAGAGACCTTCATATGAATTTTTCTACATTCAAATTCGCCAAGAGTTAAAAAGAACTGGTGCTCTTGTTTATTTACACCAATTTAATTTTCAAAAAAGAAAATGCCAGCTGTACTGCAATCCATAAATCTCAGGGAATGTACATTTGGAAACCGATGCATATTTTCTGTCAAGGCTCAGGCAGTGTTATGATGAATCAAAATTAACTACAAAATCAGAGGCAATGATAATTGTGCTGCATAGCCTGAATTGCTGCCAACTTCCTTGTGCTCCACTTTGTCTTTTGTGAGAACACAAGCTTGTCTGGGACATTTTGCACCACACGGAGCAACTGAATGTCACAGAGCCTCAGTGTCTCATCCCAAAAAACCTCTGACCAGTCCTTTAGATGCCCCGCAGTCCTTCGCTTTTTCCCAGTGACTCACATTCTGGCCCCGCTCTGATAAGTCTGACACCTTTTTTACGCTTCTTTGGGATGCATCTCCTTTCTCAGCCCGCGAGCCTGAAGCAGCACTCTGTGTTTCTTAAATGAAGCATTTTACCTCTATTTTAGGGGTCTTTTATTTCAGTCACTGCTGCCGAAAGCTTAGTGTCAAGTGTGCATCAGAGGCTGCTGTGTGCAGCTTGATATGGCTCCTCTGGGCCACAGGGCACGCAGACAGTCCACATGGACCTCAACACACATCTATATGGAGGAAACATTTCCTACTTTTCTTTTTCTTACACACCACATTGTGGTTACAAACCTACATTCAGAAGGCATCTTGTTTTTATGTTCAGGAATGTCTTGAAAATTGACCTCGGTAGATCAGATCGTCTCTGAATTCCTGAGAGATTATTGGTTTGTGCTAAAACAGTTAGATTCAGAAAATTAACGGACAACATTTTGGATTACCAAAATTGTTTCTAGCCCCTTTAATGTGTGGATTATTTTCTTATCTATGTCATGTCAACTCAATCACCAGGAATTAACTGCAAGCCACAGGTACGTTGAAACTTCCCATTTTGTTATGTTTATTTTATTTTATCATTTTTATTGTTTAAATCTACATTTCTGTAATCAAGGTCTGGTGTGGTTTAGACACAAAAACACTGACTCCCACTTTAAGATTTAGGAAAAGATCATGTTTTTGCTACGCTTGGTTTGTCGCCAGAAACATAGCGTTTTTTTCTCCTCCTTAAAATAACTGGTTTAGGTCACCAGAAAAACGGCTGAGAAATCTGCAGACATCTTCTTCAAAAACACCCAGTTTAATCGGCAGAAACATGGCTAGAGAATCTCCAGTCTTTCAATGTAAAAAAACAGGTTTTGGTAGCCAAAAAACAGCTGTAAAATGTTCTGAGAGATGCTAAATAACCTGGCTGAAACTTTTGTTTTGCTGCCTGTTTGGTGTTACAGTACCGTGTTGCAGTAAATTTGCCTGATGAAGGGCTAGTACTGAAACCAAGCAATAAAAAAATACTCACTGCAAGTTGGACAGTGTGCGGGATTTTTCATTTTTCTTACTAGTTGTGACAGTACGACCATCTCCTCTAACCTACTGGTAAGAAAACTCTGCCCATAAAGGACATATAATCAGAACAAAATCACATTAAATATGAATTAGGCCTGACTGATATATCAGTTTGTTGGTATTATTGGCCGATACTGGCCTATCACAGATATACTGGTACTGGCCTATATGTTCTGTAATATGCACCGATAGTAAAATTGCTTTTCAAGGCCGGAAAATGCTTCGACTGGTGTCATTATGAAGTTTGTCCAGCGAAGGGGCCGTCCCTTACTTAACACCTAATAACTGAAGTGTTTACTGTTCATTACACTGATGTTTAGAATAAAGTTTGTTAAAATGCAAGATATCCTGTCTCCATTACACATCTTTGTACAAGTCTTTGAACCACATTCAGACAACAGTATATAATATCGGTCGATATGTTGGATATAAGAATTTTCTTGCTCCCTAATATAAGTATTGGCATCAGCCCCAAAAAATGTTTATTATTTAACATGAATAGTTAAAATATTGATATTTTGCATGTGACATGTAGGCTACTACTTGTGCATATTTGTGATTTACAAACAATGTTTGTGGCGACTAGGCTGGATGTGGATTACTGTAAATTGAAAAGTAATATGCAGGAGTCACCTTGGGCTTTGGAAAAATTGTGACGAGCATTTCTCATTATTTTTAGAGACTCAGAGATTAATAGAGAAAAACAACAACAGTTTACTAATCCATAATGAAAATAATAGGTGTTTGCTGGCCTATTATTGGAGGTTTTCTATTGATGCTTGAAAAACTGAACACTGCACATCCTGCAACTGTCATAGTGTCTGCGTACATCGTCTTCATCAGTATGCAGATCGAGTTTTTGCATCAACATAAACAAACCGACTGTCAGATGCTGTTTTGTTCAGTGTGTCTATTTAAAAGTTAACGTCCTAGACCATTCAGCAGCCTATCAAAACATGTCAACTCTTAAAGATGCCATCTTTAGCTTCACGCCTGTCGCCAGTAAACCTTTGTTGTATAAATGTTTCATAGACAGACTGCTGTTTTTTGAGCTTGCATCTAAGTGACAGCAGGCTCCAGTTTTAGACTGAGTAATCCGTGCTCAAGACAGTATCCGTATCCGGCTGCTTTCCAGCTGCGCTCAAGTGCAGGAGTTGGACTCTGAAAATAATGGTGCATGCAGGAGCCCAATGACGGATGGATCTTCCAATGAAGTTATTTTATGTATTCCTGATGAGAGCAGTGGATCAGCGGACAGGATTTATGTGGCTGTAGAGATGCAGCCACTCCAGAAGATGCTGTCTGTCTGAAGCAGTGGTCCGAGGCTATTTGTCATTGTGATTGATGCTCTTCCACTGATTAAGCTAACATGCTGACAGACATTAATCTGCTTTATCTCTTGAATGACTTGCATGGAGGCTTTTTCTCCAGTGTTATTGGCTCTTGTAAACAAAGGGGAATCTCAGCAGCATCTTGCATGCATCACTCTCTTTCAGGATGTGTTCAATCTTGTCACATACTGGAAGGTTTAAACTCCGAGAGTCATTTTAACTGCTTCTCTAACTCTGGTAACATGCAGCATATGACACATTTAAAAGTGAGATGCTTCTCTTTAAAACATGTCACACATAAAAATCTGCCTATAAATTCAAACCTCACTAGCTTTGTTGATGCTTACTCCCAAAGGTGAACCTTTCATCTGTGATTTTTCTTTCCGTTTTAATTTACACTTTAAAAGGTAAAAAAAAAACTAGGGCACGACTGATATTACACATGTATAATGTTGGCCAAATGTAGCAGTCAAGTACATGTTAAAAAGATAAGTAATAGGGGCAGACACATTTTAACAAACTACTCCAAACAACAGCACACTGAAGAATCAACATCTCACTTATTAGTTATTAAATAAAATGCCACCCTCTGCTGGACAGAGTACAGAAGTAAACCATTTTAAATCACTAGCCTAAGCATTTTTTCCAACTTTAAAAAACAGTTTTAATATTGCCGCATAGCAGAGAGCTACACACTGATACCAGTTTATCTGAAATAGGCAAATATTGGTCGATAGTATTGGTAAACCAATATATCTGTCAGGCCCAAGTAAAAATATTTCCTCAAGGACGTCATATCTACTTTCAAGTAACAAAACAAAACAAAACATGGAAAAAAAACAGTGTTCCCTCTGTGTGTAAATCAACATTTGACGAGAAAACCCAACATGGCAACAACAGCTCAAACAATTTCAAAAAGAGTTTGGCTCTTCATGGGTGTGTGACATGTTATTTAAATATTTGTAGGACACTTTCCTGCAGTAACGCAAGACACTGTGTGTAATGCGGACATCGTGCTGGGACTTTGAGGTGCTGACTAAGAAGGTAAATCTGGCATCCGAGAGTTGCTGCGTGCTACTGCCAAGTTGGGGGTCATTGCTTGTATTAATGATGCATGGGAAACTAAACTGGCTTTTATTTCCCTCACCATCTGTACCCAGTTGAACAGCCAGCTTCTGTAGCTGGTAGTGTGATTTATGGGACTGTGGGGTTTGGGGATGACATTACTTATGCAGAGAAGATTGTGTGTATACAATTATGTAAATATGCTTGTTTAATAAAAAACATTACTGGACTTATCTCTTCATTATAAGCATTAACATAGTTGAAAAAAATAATGTATAGTTAAGGCTCAAGGCTGTTTTTGGCTCTCACTGAATTTTCCAGTCATGTGAAGTGAAAAAGGCAATTAAGGTACGTTCAAAGTCTTTGTGCAAAAATTGCTGCAATTTCCATCAAAATTCACTCTCCACCTCAGAGTTACAACTCAGTCAAATTTAATGCACAGACATACAGAATGTGTCTTTGTTTTAGAATCAATGTGACTTTGAAAATATTAGCATCTCTGATAGCCATATCATAAATTAATGTCTCCCAAAAAAGCTTAAAAATCGGGATACTTCTTTTCAACTTTTCAAAGAATGTTGAAGTTTTTAAGTTTTTTTTCCAGTATCAAAGTGATCAGTTAGTAGTTATTTGGACAGCATTTGCCTACACTAGAAAAGCACATTTTCACCCACTTTTGGGATTAAAAGGAGAAGACATTAAATGTTCAACTGCTGTCAAACCTTTTTTTGGTGGTTGAAGGATGACATTGCAATTTATTTCCGTTTCTCAATGCAAATTATGCTCCAAAAGAAAAAATTGTGACACTTTTTTTTTAAAAACCAAAAAAGATAACTTACAAAATGGGACTGTCAAACTGACTAAGAAACAGCATCATAAAAACTTACAAATTCCAAAACCATATTTCTACATCACCAGACAAAAATTAGCACCATCTAGTGAACTAAAAAGCAACTAATTATCTAATTAAAACAGTGTTGTACATATTTTTTGCCCCATGCCTAAAATCTGTCAATATTTTTCTGACAATAGAGCAGCAGGTAAACAACATTTGTGTTGATTTTGCCTGTAGGACAGACATTTCAAAGTCTGACCTACAGTGTCAGACATACATGAATACTGTTTCCTGTTGTACAAAGACGCACACTCAAGGATGAGGTTTTAGTTTGCATCTGTCTCCTAACAGTCTACGTTAGTTTCTTATAACCTTGACTTTGATCTATCCCAGACCTGAACTTAGTAGTTTTTATTGGTGGCAGGTCAGAAAACATTTTTGATGTTGTGACATTGTGTTTCAATATGAAGTCAATGAGGTTAAGAAAGAAGGATGGCAGTAAAGTTGTCAGTAATACACAAAAGCCCTCTCAAACTGAATGTAAAAGCAATAATTAAAAATAAAGAGAGTTTGCGCAACCAGCTTTTTTTTTTAATTCGACAGGGAAAGAAAATTGTGAAACAACAACAACAACAAAAATATTAATCATTCTCTTTTTACACACGACTTCTAAAAATCTATATTTAGACAGCCTCTGGGTCACGGATGCTTTCATGTGTTGCCATGGAATCCCTCAGGTTAGCAGAAAGACAGTGGTTGTGTGAATGTGTGTTTGTGTGTGTGTATAGACAGTATCTGTCTTCCAGATGTCACTCTAATGGGCCTCAACACAGACCTGCTGGGACCTCAGCGATGTACAGCACTGGGGAGAGGTGTGTGCTTTTCCCAATTACCTGCGGCTACTCCTTCACATGTGCAACTGTGAAACCTTCCAGCACCACAGCCATTTCTCTCTGCGCTTTTGTTTTTCTGCTAATTTCTGTTTCCTCCACTTTCAAAAGAATTTAGCCAAATGTATGGTGTAGGTGGTGATTGTAAGTGCAAGCTGCAGCAACCGAGGGACTCACTTACGCAAAGTAAGTGGTGGCGACTTAAAGGGCCATACCAGTGTTGCTACATCTCATTGCCTTTTGTCAACGTGGGTCACATCGGCTGCATTAACCCTACATGTTTTCCCAAAGTAGCTTCATCTATGATATATTATGCTTCTTTACATTTGATCCATGTTCAATACAGTGGCTAAGTCATGCCCATTCCAGTGGACTCCAAGGAACTTTATTTTGGAACAATTTTGTAATGTAGTCAATGGAAAGAGACAAATTGTTTTTTGATCCCATTTAAATTGTTCTGCCAATCTCTCGCCAATCTCAATGATCATTTCCGAGGCCCCCCCGATGCCCTACGTCTTCCTGGTTAGGCTATTATCGGGCTAATATCGTGTTGTATGACCTTGGCATTGGACACAACCAATCATCATACAAGTGACGTCTTAACAACAGTCTCTTACAGAACCGCCTGAATCTCTGTTTGCTTCGCTGCAGCTCTCAATATGCCCACGCTTGTAATATGTTTTACCTCTTGGAATACTTTTCCCCTCATTCTGAAGGAACGAAAGAAACTCTGCCATGGTTACAGTCACGTTAGCATTAGTGATGTATATTGTGCGGGCCGAGAGACACAGTTCACTAAGCGATTTCACAAAAGCTAAATGGTACTTGAACTATCTTCATGACAAACTGCGATTTTATTGATTTGTAACATTATATTTTAAAATGACAAACATTGTATTTAAGAATAAGGGCACAGTTTAAATGGGCTAAAAAAATAGACAACTGTACAAAATTTTCCCCATGGGCTCCACCAGAAGGGGTGTGACTTAGTTACTCTATGAACATTACAGAAAGTACCTAAAAATGTGTGACAGCATCTGTGTCAAAAATCCTCTTTGCACTATTATTACAGCTAGAAAGGCAACTCTTTTAAAGAATTAATTTTCCAGGTGTAACAACTTTTGCCTCAATGGCTCCCCTCTCTCTTGCTTAGTGATTTTTGACCAAATAAATGCAGACATTCTCTTTAGAGGGGTGAATTAAATATACCTAGCAATTTTCATGTGTCCTATAGTTTTCTACACCCTGTTTCAACATGAATGACAGTTAATGGGGTTTAAAAATGCAGTCTGAGATCTACTGTATACACACTGTCGAATGTTAACAACAATTGTAGATGATAGTGGCGATCTCTGCTGATGGTGAGAAGTCAAAAATAGACCACTATGGTTCTTTAAGTTCGTAAGGCTGGCCAACAAAAAAAACTTGCATGCACTTGTGAACTTGCTGCGCCCCTGTTAGAGCTCAAAGGTCAACATCCAGTTCCGTTTACCAGACAGCCTCGAAATGCCTGGCAAAAGCCTCAGACACACCTGCAGGGCTGTTTGCAATTTTCTGGCAATTTTGGCAGCGAAGAGACACACTCCAACCTGTCATGGGTCACAAGGAATTTGTACAAGGGTTATTTCCATCGCTGCAGCTATCATTTTGTGGGTTTATCCCTGCCAAGTTAATTTGGAGCTGGAGTTTCATATCTGTGCAGGCAGTATGAACCTTGGCGAACTCAACTGCAAGATAGATGTGCTGTTGTAGTTAGAACAGCTCTCCCCCTCCCTCCATTTATCAGGATGTGGCCAAGCAGGTGGAGCTGGTATTTTTTTTTAATGCTACAATCTGCTTCGAGAGCATACTAAACAGGACAAATGTATTCCTCTGATATATGCTAAACCTGACTCCTTAAATTACAGCGCAAGTGATCCCTCCGTGAGAGAGGTGAAACATATTGGCCACCCTGAAAAATTAAGACACCATGCAATTAATCCTCCATATTAAAAGGAGACCTCTATATGCTCACCTTTAATATGGAGAATTAACCTGCCTGTCTGTCGGTTAAGCCCAGAGAATTTGTCCAGGCCTTCATTATTGTGGAGTCACATGCATAATGTAGCAGGGTGCAGAAAAAGCGCAGTATCTTTTAAGTTGAAAATCCACACCCCAAGTTAAAATGGATCTGCTGGTATGCCCTCGAGTAGCCTCCCTAAAACTGTTTGCATCAGGCCCACTCCTGAGCAGCGGAGCATTAAGCCGGCCGTCTCAGCGATAGCCTAAGTTTTGTTAATTCACACCTTGCCTTGGCAGTCATAGGCTAACGCTCAATCCGTGCACATATCTGGCAAGAGGCTCAGTGCAGTCAGAGATGAAACTCTGACTGTTAACTAGGTGTGAAAGCTACAGCACAGGATTACCATACGTCGACGCACAAAAAAAAAAGCAGGAATTAAAGGTGAAACAGGAAGCTGCTCGGGAAACATCACAGCCTGTGGTGCTTCCACTCATCATCGCACATACAGTCACACAGATGGAAAGCCAAAGTCTTTAATAAGTTGGCTGACTTTTCACAGTTCACTGAAAGGAGATGTTGCCTTGCTGGGCGTCAGCACAGTCGAGCTGCATCTGCAGTGAGAAGCTGAATTTCGCAGATTGCGCCAAGTTGAGTTAAATCCTCACATCAGGATTTGACAAAGCTGGTGGTTTTGTTTTTTTTTTTTTTTTGGAAGATACTCAAGTTTTCAGCCTTAGTCATAGTCGGAAACAAGTAGTGAATAAGTTAGTCTGATAAGGAAAACAAAGGATAGGAAGTTTCTCTTAAGCTTTGTTTGTTTTAACAAATGAAACTCTTTGTTTTCTCACTTGGTCGACTACTCCTGTGACTAGAGTCTCATTACCATCATCACCACCATCATCATCACTATTATCTTATATCCGCTTGGCAACAACTAGAGGTTTCATTTGGGAATTTTATGTGATCAGACCGTTGACTGTTAACAAGCTTTTAAGTGTTTTGCCGATTAGGCGTGTGATGGATTTAAAACAATTAAGTTATAATTTAATTGAAATTCTCAAACTGGAGCCACTGAAAAATAAGTTAGCATTGAGAAAATTGTCATCACATTCAGGTTAAAACCGTCGTTCCCCATTTTTGATGACTTTCGTCTCATTTTTTCCATTTGGTTTTTCTTCAAGCCAACAATGGGTGTCTTGAGGAGGATTTCTGCTTGTCTTAGACATTTTCCATGAATGTCATCAGTCTACATGTCAAGCTTGGTTAGGGCTAACCCTAACCCTAACCCTAACTGTGAGAGCCAATCAAACTATGTAGAATAAAAATCTGCCAATAGCCAAGATGGATTAATCAAAGCGCCCTTAATAGATTAACGTAGGGCTGGCTTGGTAATAAGCCGACAAAATAAAATCACACCAAACTCAATTTCTGATTTTATTCCTTTTTTGGGGGCCTTTTAAAAACAAACTACACATGACAAATACTGAGAATTCCCTGAGAAGGAATATAGCCTAATTGTTCAGTGGAGAAAGAAACAACCAGTGATGATAGGTCCCAAGTAAAGAGCCTTGTTTTAAGTGGTCACAAGACAAAAGTTAAGAAATATTGTCCTATAAAAACTACATTTTACAGATGGAAGATTTTCATTTGTAAGCAATTTTTCATCCAAATGGCATCCAAATGGTTTCCAGTAAGTCTTTTCCAGGAATAGTCAGACACATTTTTTGCATGTTTCTGGCCCCTCAAACTTTCAAGTTTATTGTTAACACTTGTAAACAGGCGCTCTGTCGGGAACAGCCACTCTGAGTACTTAGATCTATTTTTTTGAGTTTCTTAACTTGATTGGTTTACATGATAGTCCCACTGCATGTTTGCACAGATGTGTCATACAGACGCATTTTATTAGGGGCTTACTAACTCGAAACCCAGTGTGATGACAAAGCATAGCAGTGTTTACAGATGTCAAGGGTGTCAGCAGCAGTAACATGGCTGGAAAAATCCCCTCCGACAGCATTATTGCCTTAAATGTAAATATAGTCTTAAAAGTCTTAACTACATTTTCTCTTCTTTTATACAAGTGTTAACGGGTTTCCCCAAAATTTTCTGTGTGCCAGTTTTAATCGGAGCCATTTCTGCTGCACTGTGGGTTCAGAGGCATTCCACTGGAAACAGTAAACATTCCCATTGGATTAATTACCAACCTCCTTTCCCCAGGCCTGTCTGCTTCTTGTGAAACAGAAGATTAACAGTAGATTGAACTTTGGTCCACATGTAGAGAGCCTGCATGTCAGCTCTCATTTCCTTCCTCACTCTCGCAGGAGCATTGGCACAGTGTTGAACAAATGAAAAGGTGGCCACTTCAAGTCCCTACGAGGAACTTTTAACTGGTTATAAAGCAGTTGAAGTGTAATACCGATGCCTCACATCTAACTATGATTGTAATTAAGACTATAAGAGAGACGATTAGAGATTACTGTTAGGGCTTGACTGATATGGGATTTCTGCAGTCGATGCTGATATTAGGGAGCATGAAACTAACGATATTTGATATATTGGCCGATAATCTCGAAAGAATGTGGTTATCAAATACTTGTGACATTGATATGTAATGGAAGCTTACATTTTAATAAACTTTATTACAAACATCAGTGCATGAAACGGTAAACACTAGTTATTAAATAACAGACTGCCCTCTACTGGACAAATTACGTAATTACAACATTTCAAATCACTAGTGCGAGCATTTTTTCTGGCCTTAAAAACAATTTTGATATCAGCACAGATTGAAGAACATATAAGCTGATTGAGAAAGAATCTGTGGTATCAGGCTGATTCTCTTTTAATGAATTTATCGGTGTTCATAAAAGTAATTCCATCTAGAGCCTGACCAATATGGGATTCTGGGGCCGATGCCCATAACAATATTAAAGAGCAAGAAATTTTTCGACAGCGGATATTTTATATATTCATAAGTTTGGCTGAATGTGGTTGTGGAAGCAGGATATCTTCCATTTGAACAAACTGTATTTCAAACATCAGTGCAGTGAACAGTAAAAATGTTATTTATTAGTCATTAAATAAGGGACCAACTTCTGTTGGAGAGAGTATGCAGTTACATCATTTTAATTCACTAGTCCAAACATTTTTCTG
>JAQLOL010000014.1:7781599-7792881 GCA_029783665.1 Naso thynnoides
ACCAGCTGCTCATTGTGAGATCCTTTAAATATTTCTTTTCTCTTGCGTGAAACTGCCCTTTCTGTAAGATGATAAAAGCATGAATTTGTTTATGAGTCCAGTAGGAAGGATGAAGGAGCTCTGTGGACCTACATCAGCATTTGATTTTTTCTGACACTGCTATTGTCATTCCCACAGGATTTCGGAGTGGTGTGTTAACTGCATGTCAAATTAGTAAGAAGACACAAGGCCAAATTGTTACCATATGACCGCTAACACTGCTGACAAGCAATGCAGCATTTAAAGGCTTTTTTTTTTTTTTTTATAACAACAAGAGTCCAGTGCAGTGCTCACTCTGTTTAAAACGCGAGGGCTGCATTACCACAACACAACCAGTAAACTTCACAGAGAACAATAAGGGCAAAACAGCACCAGTAAGTTTTAACTGAATATTTTCTAGCTCAGCTAAAAACATAAAAACACCAGATGTTTTAACATGATAATGTGTTGTTCACTGCTGAGTCTGTTTGTATCTGATATCTTATCTTATTTTGGCTTGTTTCCCCTCTGCTCCAACCCCCTGTGACATGTGAGTGCAGAGAATATTAACGATTAAGTGAAATTTTATTATAGCTCTCCAAGGGTAGCTTCATCTTTTGAAATCCTCAAAACAAAAGGAAGAGATGCAGACCGAGGCAAACTTGTTACCGTGACCTTTAAGGTGATGTGAAGATGAATAAGGATCTTGGGAAACAGGCAAAGGAAGGGGACGTCCTAAGAGTCTTTGTTTGCTATGTACAAAGCGAGCCGCAAGTGTAAGTAAATAAGTAATAAAGTTTTAGCAGCTCATAATTCTGCAGCAACTTTTGGTCTGAAAAATGACAAAATGAATAAGGAATTTTTGCTTAAAATATGTAAACATTAGGACCCGACCGATATATCAGTTTGCTGATATTATCCGCCGATACCGGCCTCTGGCAGATAAATCAGTATTGGCTTATATGTTCAGATATGAGCTGATATTAAAACTGTTTTTTAAGGCTGGAAAAAAATGCTTGTACTAATGACTTAAAATAGTATAATTACCTAGTTTGTCCAGCAGACTGCAGTCTATTATTTAATAACTAAAACATGAAGTGTTTACAGTTCAATGCACTGATGTTTAGAATGAAGTTTGTTAAAGTGTAAGATATCCTGCCTCCAATTCATATTTTTCACAAGTATTAGATAACCCCATTCAACTTAAATTTATACATACATAATATTGGCTGATATATTGGAAATCAAAATTTCCTTGCCTCTTAATATAGGTATCAGCATTGGCCCCCAAAATCCCATATTGGTCGGGCCCTAATAAATATTATACAAGTAAATAGAACACAGTTTATGTAAAGAGCTCTCATTCCTAAGATAGCCTTCATACTGGAGGAGGCAGTGTCAGTGTCATCAGCAGCTGTTCATCACCATCCCTCTACCACCAATCACGATGTGACACTTATGGCTGTGCCACCCATGCAGTGGCCTCATGCTGAACTTTAATTATTTTAAGTGGCGACATGGAAAAACATTTTTTCCCCAACTGACTTAATGCTGACGCATTTTGTTTTCTTCCTACTCACTGCTTCTGTCAAACTCTTTTCCAACAGTCCTTCCTGTTTTTGGTGGAAATCAGTCAAAATCCACTTCCTGTTTCGTGGAAATGTCAGTAGGTCACAGTGGTGAGGATGAGCAGATGGTTTCTTGGAAGAGAACATACATTAAATGCATGTTTACAGCCTTTGAGCTAGGATTGACTTTTACTTTCAGTTCATCAGCCGTTTGTGTCGAAAAAGCCATGACGAGAAACTCACCCAGTCTGCAGGCAGTACTGATTTTCTGCTAACAGCTGCAAGTCTTAGTGGTTTACACAATTCTTCAGTTTTATTTTTTATTTTTTTCTTATTTCCTTTGGAGGATATGTAAGTAGTGCTAAAGGGGAAATGGCTTGGTAATGTTTTGTGGATTGGCTTGTTCCTGAATAACAAACTGTGGCACAACAGTGGATGGTTGAAATCAGTCTGTGAGTGTAAGTCGAAAGCACTTCTGGACAGCTGCACACAAGGACTCTGTGGAGAGAATGTGATGTTCTATTCTCAAGGTCTTCCAAGTGTCTTCATCGCTGGTTTTTCATCCCACTCTGTATTTTGTGCTCGTATTTTTTATTCCTACACGCCCTGAATGTAGAGAAAGTACCGAGCTTGACTGCTTGCTTTGTCTATTTTCTCTAACTCTGCAATTGTGAGGGCAACAGCAGCAAATTATTGCTTATGCTATGCACAATCGACTTGTGGTAATCTGTGTATTTTTCAGTACCGTCACAGATCAAACAGAGTTTATAGGAAAATTCAGTGTTTGTGTTTATTTGGGAGGGAGCACAGCCGAGGTAGAGGTGTGTATTACTTTACACCCCTGCACAATGAGTCAGAGATAATCACTTGTTTACATTATGTTCTCTTGTTTGTCAGTCAGCATTACATAATCAACTCCGCGCCTCATACTGTCTCGAGTTTGTGATGCATGGGTTGCATCCAGAGATTATCAATATGCTCACTCTCTTTATACAGTGGCGTCCTAATTTCCTCCTTCATCATCCACATTTGTCTGATTGATCTTGTGATTATAAATTGGGTATCCAGTGATTAATTTGTCGTTGAGGATTTTTTTAACCATTTTTCATCAACACCTCAAGGTTAATCGGGCTTGTTTGAGCTAATCAACTCTGCTGCGTCCCGGTCCCCAGCACAACCTCTTATCTGCCTGTTGCTCCTGCAGATAAGTGAAGTTTAAGCTCGTCATGCGGCACTGAGTTATACGACACAAGTATTCACATAAATATACTGAGGCAAATTGTGTCTTTATATCTGTCTGCTATCAGTCTGTTTTTGACTTCTCACCATTAGCAGAGATCACCTCTATCTTCTACAAATGTTAAAATTCAACCATGTGTTTACTTTAGTAGATCTCAGACTGCATTTTGAAACCTCATTCACTGCCATTCATGTTGAAACAGGATATAGAAACACTACAGGAAATGTGACAGTTGCTAAATATAGGTAATTTACCTCTCCGAAGAGAATGGCTGTGCTCATTTGGTCAAATATCACTGAATGAGGGAGAGAGGGAAGCCAGGAGCCATTAAGATGAAAGTTATTACGTCTGGAGAAATATTTCCTTACAAGTGCTGTGTTCCTAGCTCGAATATTTACGTGAAAAAGGATTTGACACAGATGTTTTTTAACAGTGTCACACATTTTCAGGTGCTTTCTTTAACATTTCTTAAATATGGACAAATTTAAATAAACGTGATCTCTCATAGATAAAGCTATTTTGGAAAAAATGAGTGGGGTTTATGTAACCTACGTGGCCACTGTTGACAAAGAACAATGACATGTAGTAACACTGGTATGGTCCTATAAGCTGTCATGCAGCAGTGAATAATAAAATACAAGCAGGCCCACTTACATACAAACAGGCTAAGGCGAATTGTGTCTTTAAGAGGTTCTTGCACCATCTTTCAGACAGAACAAGCAGGAAACTTTTGATTTCTACTGCAAATGGGTTGCTGTTGTGCCCAATAGAAAAAAAGACCTTTTAATCTTGTCTTGCAGTCAAAGATAAAGACAACAACACAGGTCTGTGGAGGTCTTTGAGGCTACTTTAACAATTTTCTGTGTTATGGAGCAGTGGATTCCCTGTTAAAAGAAAGTTGGCAGTTTGCTTTGAATCAAAACAAAAAGAGCATTTCAGAGGCCAATCAGCAGGCCATGCAATTAATTTCCTCCTATTTGAAATACCAGAGAAGTGAGGAAGTAGGACATTGAACTCTCCACTGCACAGACTGCTTCTCCAGTCAGGTATAATGATCATTTATTGCTGTGGTTTGAGGAATGCATGATTAAAGGGGTGTGGGGTGTTTTTGTCATTCCTATTGTCTGAGAGCATAACCCGATGGAATATGACCACAATTCAGGGACAGTTTGGAAAAATAGGACAATATTCCTTCCCTGCGAGAAAAGTCTTGTCTAGTATGTTTACGTCACCATTTGTGCCGTCAGAGTCAATGCCAAGGAAAGCAAATCTTCACATTCACAGGATGGGGAAAGCTGGAATATTAGCTGTTTGAAATTATATTTGCTACAGCAGATGGCTTTATAGTTGTTAACAATGGATTTCGATTGGTACTTTCATAAAGCACAAAAAAAGATAATCCCTCTGTCCACACTGCAGCATTTCACACAAATAATCAATCATCCTGTACTGACAACGATAAACACAAAGGAAGGAATTGTAAAGCAAAGAAGAAAAGGTACACAAGAGAACAGCAATTAGATGCCAGTGTGAGACTGGCTGCTTTTCCCCGAGCCGGGATGGACAGCTCAGAGCGGAGACGGCAGACTTTAAACAAATCTGTCTGATTGCCTGTTTCACTGATCTGTCTGTGAATGACAGTGCAGGCGGTATGGAGAGGTCTCCCTCTGATGAGTTATTAAGGCCAAGGCTATTTCATTTGCACCACACACGGAGGGAGCCATCGGCACAGCATGCAGGCCATTACCGCTGATGCCAGTGTCTTTGAAGTTGATTACAATCATTCTGAATTTGAGTTATCTGTGTGCTTACTGGGTTTAATCTTTTCAGTCAGATGTCACAGACACTTGGAAAATCTTTGATTTGCAGACTTCCTATGAGAGTGGAATAACATCTATACTTAATAAAATATGTACAATTTCTACCTTTTAATGTTATTAATTTTAAGAAATAATCAAGCTCAGGTAGTACATTTGCGTGCAAGTTAAGTTTTGCTACAGTTATAGCTCAGTTAGGCCATTTAATTGGACTACTGTTCTTGTTCCAGTATATTCCAGTAAGCGCTTACTAAAGAACCTTCTTCCGGTTAGCCAAACAAGCTACAAACAAATTAGCCATTAGCGAGCAGAATCCACGTTAAACAGTGAAAACATGGTCAACTTCACAGCGCTGTACACTTCATAGCTATGTTTATTTTTGGTACAAATGCGATGCACACTTCCCCTCAAGCTAACAGGATTCTTGTTTTCTTCCTGCCTTTTTTTTACAAATTTATGCTGTTTGAGCTGTGGGTCAAAGACCGCCGCAGTGACTATTGACCATGCGCAGAACGCTTAGGCCAGTCCGGGTAAAGGTTAGGTGTATACACGCAGGAGTGATTTGACTTCCAATCGCACTATAAGGGTGTGTTAGCACGACTTTGAGAAATTCAATTTAGTATGATTTCAGTCAAACGAACATTTTTATGTGCATTTCAAAAGTCCGGTTTTAGAGGGAGTAACACAATAAATTGACTTTCTCTAACGTCATGTAAACGTACTGACTCTTACTCTTGCATGATGATTTTTTTTTTGTGCTTGTCTTTCAGCCAGCTCTTAATTTATCTCAATGAATCCATGCCCTTTAACAATTTCCGTTATCAGGCTTACATTATAGTAGTAGTTAGCCCCTATGCAGATCTAGTATCCAGTATTTTAAACAAACGGCATAAGCTTTAAAGCACTTGCATGTCAATTTTTTTTTACATATTTTTCAAACTTCCAAATTTAAATATGAGATCAGCATGAAAACTCTAATATTATACTATAAATTAAAATATTCCTCCTTTAAAACAAATATCGACAAATATGTTACGTCATTTATTTATTTTTTATTGCAATATCAATACTGGCCATTAGGATTGAGTGTTTAGGATTTTGTGGCATCTGGCAGTAAAGTTGCATGTAGCAACCAACTGACACATTGCATAAATTAGCCTAGCAACTAGCAGGCTTTTCTTCTGCTCATATCTTAACAAATTGTATGTATTATTATACTTTTTCTTACTTATTGGTTGGTTTAAATTGCTGCAACTACTGACAGAACAGTTAAATTTTCAGCATGCATGCACTTCATTGTTGAAACAGAGTTTGTAATATTGCCATAGCAGGAGTAACATGATATTTTAGCAGTCTGCCGAGTGAGATGCTGCCAGTAGTTTATCTTGTGACGGCATTGTTTGTACTTGGAATGTGCTTTGTCTGTTGACCCATCTTTTCTCCAAAATCCAAAGTAACTCCACACAGCTGATTATTCCCTGAAGGGATTTAAATACCCTCACTGCCTTTTTCTTGGATGCTTGCCACTTTCTGCTTGGCTTGGTGACACAGATGTGCCATGATGATCCATGCTTTCACTTTGCATCAATGTGACTGGATTACTGATCATCCAATCGATATGCACATTCAGATAATGGATCATTACAATCTTATTAGGGACAGGCATTCATTTCTCTTTCAGGCAGTGGTCAAACACACAAATCATATTGGAAGTGTAGAAATAAATGTGATAATCATCCATTTCCAGTGTGTAAAATGTTCAGACCCACACTTCTTTCTGTTATTAGAAGGTTTGTCAGCTGAAAAGGTAGATGATGCAACCTCTTGTCCTCTTTGTCGACTGCCCTTGAGCCATATTTCTCTTTGAGTTAAGCTATTTCATCATGTTTGATGGACAGGAGCAAGGTATTTGCTTTATGAATAGAGCATATCTGTCAAGCTGCCAGTCGCCCACTGCTACAGTTAGCTGACTGATTGATTTAGATGCGAGTTCCCTTGAGAGTGACATTCTCTCGTCAATGACAGGCTCTTTATTTCTTTTTCTTTCTCTGCTCTCTTTTTACCACTGTCTCTCTCGCTCCTCATCTTTAACCTTCGCTGCCTCTCCCTACTTTTGTTTATTCTAATTAACCTCGAGCATGAGCATTCTGTTGACTTCAACCTTGGTGAAGGAAGCAGACAGTCAATAAGTGCAAACTGGCGTGAGACTACAGATGAGCGCATGTGCTCATCAGTGGTTAACAGTGGGGTTGTTCCATGTACATCTCTAAAAATGCCATCGTACTTTTAGCCATTAATGACACAATACTGCGTCCTGCTCTGTAATACAGAGGATATCTGACCTACAGTTTCTGTTAAAGCAAACCTCGTAGTTTTTAGAGGCTATCATAATTTCAGATAATTGAGAATTTATTAAAATGGGACCCCACATGGATACAGACTTTTAATATCAAGAATTACACCAACACTTCTTGTTCTGGTGAACTATTACGCAAGAAAAGCACTGATACACCATCTGTGATGTGTGGGCAAACTTTAATTGAAACAGCTATCGCAATTTAGAACCCATTACTCTCACTCTCTCTCCTTTTTTTGGAAAGTGATAAAAATAATCCTGCTACAAAAGATAGGTTCAGTCTCTGGCTAAAAGCAAAAAACATCAATATCTGACTGTGGTTTCAGCTTCTTGCACTGAATCCTTTATCCTTCGGCGTGCTCTTTTCTTGCCGGCTGAAGTTGCAGTCAGAAAACTTTTTGAATTGTTGGAAATCGGTCTTTTCAGAACGGGGGCTTGTTATTTCTCTACCTGTCTCCTGGAGAAACTGTTGCTGTGGTGTGATGCCAAGGGCCCAGCTGGGGATAAATGATATTCCTTGAGCAGGTAGGCAGGCGCTCTCCAGCCATGCTCTTATCGGCTCTGCTGCAAGCTCCACGAATGCAGAAATCGTGCAAAAGGTGTGGGCGATGGGCGGCGGTGGTGGTGCAGACAATATCAGGAGCCGCAAGGAAGAGCGATGACTCACTTCCATAGTGCCCCTTATCTTATGATGCATGCAAGCAGGAGCAGATATAACATACGTCAACCTCATGGCTGTATACATGCAGTTTCAAGTGTAAAGGTGTAAAACGTTACCAGAGGCTTCAGCAATATTCTCAAACATCCCACTCATTCTTGCAATACTGTCCGCGACCCTCAGCTCTTCTTGTCATTATACTGTATTGTATTCACTGCCATCATGCTGGGTAAGCTCCAGACACAAAGAAAGCCTCAAGGATAAAACCAGACATTGCTGCTGCAGGAGCATTATCATTAAAGATCCCCAATTTTTTCACCCTTTAGACATTGGCCCTCCTTTTATCCGTGGGCGACTGTTGATCCATGTGACTTCACAGTGAGGAATACCATTTTCTGATAATATAATCCCTTCTCCGGTCCAGGCCGGGTATCTCTTATATTCGTGTCTGTCCCCAGGAGAGTCTGACACGCAGTCTCATAGTTTCTGGGCTGAAAGCATCCTTCCTCCTTATCGCTCCCTCCATATTGTGACTCTGATGCACAGGGGGGATGGGAGGATGGACTGTGACAGTGTTGCTGTGCTGTCTGATTTAAACAGGAAGTGTAAGAGGAAGTCGGTCAAATCAGGGTTTACCCTGCATAGCACAAGCTTTTCCAAATAATTAGTCGCAACCAAAATGATGTCAGATTCTCCAGTTAACTTTGACATTTTCAAATGAGTTGACTGGATTTCATGTAAGTCATCAATATTCCAAGCAGACCACTTTATTTTACTTCCCTTTCTTTTTGTTGAGCCTGAGGTTGTGTTGCTACTGCAACAACTGCAGGTTTCATCGTTCGACTGCTTTCACAATGCAGCATTATCTTGTCACAGGCACAGACTAAAGAGAGGAGATGATGTTCCCTAGAGGTATAAAATGTACATTGAAACTAAAGTGGAAAGAACTTCAATCAGTGCCTGGCCTTGACAGCAACTTGAGTTCCAAATGAAGCAGACACAAAAAATACAAGTCAGCATTTTAACAGGATGTCGTGTCACACAGAGAGCCTGAGCTACACAGAAAAGTGTAGGCGGTAACAAAGTTGATTTCAACTATTCCTGAGGTTTTGAACTTGCTGCATCATCAGCCCGGGCATGAAAAGAGTGAGTCATTGTTGACAGCTGGTCATTTCTTTCTTTTTTCTCTCACCAGGCAGATGTCAGTGGATGATGAGGGCTGTTCTCCACAACTCATCATGGAAATCACCTGTCGTGCAGTCCCCCACCCCGAACCGTCTTGCCCGGCTGGCTCCTGCTCCATAACACCTCCCTGTGCCTGAACTGTGACACCCAGGACTCGCGGACTGCTAACACCATGACGCAGATGGACTACAAATACAGCCTGCTGGGCTCCACAGTGGATGACTACCGCAAGAGGCCGCTGCTCCTGCAGGTGGACGACTCGCCCATTAACCTGTTTGCAGTCCTGGAGGTGAAACGGGAGCTGCCGAGGCGCTGGAGCACCCTGAGCTGCTTCCGCAAGATCCGACTGTACAGCTTCCTGTTCGGCCTGGCCGTCACGTTCCTCATCATGGCGTCCTACATTCTGACAGGAGACAAGAAGGGCCTCCTGCTCACCCCTTCGCCCTACCACTTTAGCAGCCTGGTCAGCCCTGGACCTTTTGCCTTCAACCTCTCCTCAGTCAAGGACTACACACACATCAAAATGGTAGTCAAGTCTATCACATCCAAGGTGGAGTTTCGCAGCAGTCGACAGCTCCCAGAGCTCAAGGCGCTGGTTAACAGTGAACCGCATGTGAGTATAGACAAAATTTGTTGCTTAGGCTACTTTGTTTAAAATTTGATTTTTATATCACTTTGATTATAATGAATACCTCGGAGTTTTATAGTGTAAATGTTATCTCTCTGTTTAAATCATAACACAAACAATCCTCAGCATGATATTGATCTCTTTTTTAATTGACAATCACAGTCGTGTCTTGAAGGATAATTAAATGCTAAGTGAAAAGGTGATTCAAATCAGTATTCCTGCCTATATGCGGTCTACACAAGGTCCAATACGACAACTGTGTTGCAATTCCCCACTGGTTGAAGTTCCTAATTTAATTTATAAAGAGATAAAACTGCTGAGAAAACCTTGCATATCACTTTATGTCACACCAGATAATTGCATATGCCTCCAACATTTTTTTATTTTTTATTTTTTTTCTGGAGGAGATTTAAAGCTCAAAGTCATCCCACAGTCACAGTCGAGGCTTTTTCGCAGTGTCCCTCTCACCTCAAAGCCTGGCTCAATTAATTGTTAATCCTAATGATAATGGCTTGTGCTGGGGCTTTTTGCAACATAACTAATTTCTTATTGAGCCAGCTAATGAATAGGAGAGTGTGGCCGCGGGACAATCAATACCACATCTGTGGATGGATCCGGCATTAATTGTCCTTAAAGTAGCTGTGTTTCACAGGTAGTAAGTGAGTCACAGTAACATGGACCTTTTCTGTTTTTAATCACCAGAAACATGCTTTTATTTTGTATTCTTTTGTATGAGTTTAGCACACTGGGCATGAAATGCAACAAAGAAACATGTTTGGAGGTGCACATCCATAATGGGTGATCAGTAAAGGACTTATAGGGCCTTGCATCAGGACGAAAAATCCATGCATGAGTTTATTTAATAATCAAATATTGGAAACGAGGAAAAAGTGACAATGGCTGCAGTGGAGGCCGCAAAGAGCATCAATAGTGTAAATACCAAAGGTGTCTGCTGAGGTCTGCTGGAATGCAGCCTTCAAACACTCATTGATCCAAATAGATTAGATACCAAATACTAAAAGGCATGACTTTCACATTTCTTCACAAGTTTCCACAAGCTTAAATAAGTGTTTTGTCTCTGAAAACTTAGGCGATTGTGTTTAAAAATGGTCATGATTCCCACAGTGTTTAACTAATGCGGATGTACGTAACATCAATAAAATCTCTCTAAAGTTCTGAGTCAACACACCAAAAATGTCCATTTCTAAATTCTGTGTATTTATGTGTGTCTATGTGTCCATGCAACTAAAGCCATTTCCTGCAAGTCTGCCCCTCTAGAGACTGTATCCTCCTGCACATTCTCGACAAGAATGTGCAGGAGGATCACAGATGGTGTTTTCCTCCACCTGCTAAGAGTGGCCTGCACAAAATTTAAAAAATTGTTTAAAAAAATGTCATGCTTTTAATGTGTTTATGAAATGACTGGAATGTAGAGTATTCATCTTTCACTGTGCAGCCTTAGCAATGATAATTTTAAAGATTTACAGAAGGGTTTGTCTGAAATGTTTTTGTAAATTTAGCAGTGTAATGCAGCCTGATGTCTTTGCCTTTGCAGATGTTTTCTGTCGTCCCCCGCAAATTTCTGCCGGGTGTCAAGAATCCGTGCTGGTATGAGGAATACACTGGGAATATCACTTCGGATCCTTACAGGACAAACTTGTATGCACGCTACTCAAGGCGCTTCCGGACTGTGTTTCAGCACTTGAGGAACACTTTCCGAGAACACTTGTTTCACCGCGATGGGAAACTCTACCGCATGCGGTGCCTTCCTTATTTCTATATCATTGGCCAACCAAAGTGTGGCACGACGGA
>JAQLOL010000014.1:7807744-7827013 GCA_029783665.1 Naso thynnoides
GTTAACGACATCAGCCCTAAAAATCCCATATCAGTCGAGCCTTAATGTAAAGGATGATTGTGCGACTGGTTTATGTCCCTAAGTTTAGAAACCTTGACCCTCACAGTCACAGTAGAAATGCTGTCAAGACCGCTAACAATGTGATGATCACCACATTTTCACAACAGAACATAAAAAAATCCTTCCTTGGATCACAGCTCCGCGTCTCACATATCTTAACGATTAATGAAACGATTCTTAGGATAACAAGAGTGAAAGATCTGGATAAACAAGTTTACGCAACAAGCATTTGCAATCCATCATGCTGATTAAGTGCTCTGATAGCTTGCCAGTTATATTTGAAGTGGCTGTGTGAGACTCAGTCATGCCCACTGATGATGAGTGAGTGAGGAATGCAGGAAACAAGCAGATCTTTATGAAAACTGTAATCTCCATCGCGGGTTATTTGTTAGTGAAAATGAGAAATATAGTGATTATTTTCTTTCATATTACACACAGTAATCCAAGCGTAAGCTGAGGATATTAAACCAAAGAGTTCTGCAAGTCAGTTCTCTCTACTAACATTTGTGGGATATTAAGGGTCCAGGCCAAAACATCTGTTTGTGATATACACTGCTATGCAGTTTTATCTCTTTTGGACACATTTTGTAGAAATAGAAATGGTCCCTGGCAAGAGGAGTGATTACTGATTGTCCTGTTTTTCTTCACAGTCTTCTGCTAGCTAGGCAATGACACTATTATGATTTTCCAAGCTCTCCTTCAGATTACTGCCCAGACTCTTTGAAAACTTGAAAATGTTTTCACAGAAATATACCTGCAAAGACACGAGAACAGCTGTAGGAATGTTTTAAACCTCCAGGAACTCATTTGTAAGAATGTTTGCAAGCTATTTATTTGTCCTAGTGGTTCTGTTCAGCTTTGGCAAATCTCCATGTGGCAGAATTTATCGATTCAGCTATTTTTATCAGATGAAACCCTAAACAATGGAGGACATGCTGGAGCAGATGTTTCTGCTTTGTTTGGTTTTTTTGTCCCTCATCCCAGGCCTCTTGTGTCCTTGCAGTTGTGTCATTATTCAACAAGGTTCAACGGATCCAGGGTCGTTGCTCTGCATTAGCTCTCATCTCAGATTCCAGCCAAGCATTTCCCAACAGGGACAGCACAGAATTCTAATGTGGTTACATCCATGCCTTGGTGGGACATTATGCCTCACAGCAGCTAAACTGCCAGTTGTCCTTCAGAGCGCCTGTAGACCATGCACCTGCTGTTTTTCTGTCAATATCTTGAACATAGCCGCATTAGCACATCCCGATGATGTATTGAAAGAATCGTCTGAGGTAATGATTTCTATTTTCCTGAGAAAATACAGGGGAAACTGAATACTGGATTACCTTTTATTACATTTGATTGTGCCCATAAGAAAATTCATGACTCCATCAGGATTCTCTCGCTATATAAATGAAATACTGTAACTTTTATTAGATGCAAACATCTGGCCTGTTTCGGTCACATCCAACTGGGATTGGTCCCAGCCGGCGAATGTGGCCAAAGAATTAGAAACACAGGTGTTCAGGAAGGGAGCGTTTTCGGGGGGGGGGGAAACTGAGGGCGTATCTGCTGAAATGAATCAGAATCCGGGCCACCGAGTAGCAAAGCTGACGTTATAACCAAGCAACTTGAGGTCAAAGTGTGCGATGAATAGATAAGGAGGTTTCTCATCACCCAAAGGTCTCTGAAGGAAGAAACGATCCCAACAGCCTTTTCAAATCCACAAGCAATGATAAATTGTTAAAAACTGTAGGACTAAAACAAATGTGATAGTTTCTGCAGGGATCGTCAAATACTGAAAGGAGAAAGTGGAAAACCATGAAAGTAGGTAGTAGACATTGTGAAAGACAGATGTTCAGAGTACTTTTTGTTCCAATTGGCCTGAATCAACAGCTTGTTTTGTACTTTGACAAATTGCTGTTCACATATCAGTGGAGATTTTACTAAAAAGTTTTTGAAACTTGTAATTCTGACAGATTATTGACTTCAAGTCAGTGATTTTTAGATTTAAGACCTGCATGTGCATATTTTTTGTCACTAAGAGGCAGAGGGAAGGTGGAAGGAACACAGCACTGTCATACTGAATTATAAACGTTTAAAGTTGACTGGCAAACTTTTGGCACATCTAGGAGATGCAGTGTAAAGTTAGCATTGATTTGGAGTGGTGTGTCTGCCTTTTGTTCCAGTCATAAGGGATCAGTCTATTTCTCCAGCTACTAAATATCCCATGTTCACCAGGAAGAGGCTAACCTGTTCTCCTGTTGGGCGCAAGTTAGCATACAATGACTTATTAGACTTATTTGACTCAAAACAGCTGCGTGCTGCATCTGATGAAAGTGTTTTTGTGTTTACAATCTTTAAATCTGCATTTTTTTAAAAGCAGTTGCAAAAATCTGGTACCTTAATCTATAGTAATACCTTCCAGCTCTTTGTTGGGATTGCCGGGTCCCAAGAAGGATACCAGGAAAACATAAGCAGACACATACCTGCAGACTCATAACATACTGTTCTGCATGTGTGCTGGTCGAGCAGATTGACCATCACCACATTCACACAGTTTCCATGGACACAGCGGTGATTCAACACCATCCTTTTGCCTTCTTCTCCAGTCATACAAAAGTGTTCACAGCTACAATAGAGTCAAGTTTGGAAGCGTGCTTGATCAGATCGTTGCTGACATTGAAAAGCACAACATTTCAAATAAAGTGATCAAGTGCTCAAATGAAAATCTAGGAAGAACTATGGAGCTGACTTTCATGTAGCCTACTTGTTCCTTGTCTTTGACATTCAGATTTACACACTGTAGCTCCATGTTTGAGTCAAACACTGACAGCATTAATGAAATTCAGTACATGTTTGTCTTTCAGTTTAAGATGAACCAAGATCTAGCTTGCAGATTACGTTTGTGTGCCTGCTACAGGAGATGATATTCATCCATAATAAAATACGCATGCTTTAAAGCAGTAAATCCCTGGTTGTAACATGCCACGTTTTGGAACTATAAATATGTCATTACACTGGCATACATGGACATGTAAATAAATTAAAAAGACAAGGCGGTGTCCCTTAACTTATTTGTCCTCTATGAACTGAATTCATTTGAAATACTGGCCATGAGCCACTTTGACACCGTGAAGGCCTGAAGGTTGTGTTTGATGGATGGTCACAAAATGTGCATGTGCCTGCATACATTTTTGTCTCTGTATGTGTGTACTGGCTCAAACTGATTTTGCGGCTTGGCGATATTGTCAGTTAATATTAACATATATGTATTGCAAACAGTATAAAAGTTCTCAGATTTGCACCAATATTAAAACAGTTTTTTAAGGCCAGAAAAAATGCTTGGACTAGTGATTCAAAATAGTGTAATTGCACCGTTTGTCCAGCAGAGGGCAGTTTGTAAATTAAAAACTAATTAGTGAAGTATTTACTGTTCAGTACACTGATGTTTGTAATAAAGTTTGTTAAAATGTAAGCTATCCTGGGCTGCCCTGGTAGCTTAGCTCGTGGAGCATCTGCCCCATGTACAAATTCTGTGCCCTTGCTGCAGCGGCAAAGGTTCGATTCCACGCTGCCTGTCATTTCTTCTCTCTCTCTCCTCCATTCTGTTATCCACTCCTCAGGTGTCCTGTCCAAAAATAGAGGCAGATATTATATATATAATATCAATTGATATATCTGAATTTTCTTGCTTTCTAACATCAGTATCCTTATTAGTGCCAAAAATTGCATATTGGTCGGTCCCTAGTGTGTACAGAGTGTGTGAGATTACACAAATAATCAGATCTGCCCTCATGCAAAAAGCTTTTAATCAGGATATGTTTAATAACCATAGTGTCAGTGTGCGATATTGCGTTTGTTCCACTTGTCAATAAATACATGTTGTTTGTCAGGGTAAACGTGGCCTTGCCACATCCAGCTGAACAGTATACACCATTGTCCAATATTCCCTCCACCTTCAGATTCTCTGTCTCAAGGCTAGTCCCCCTTTTTAATCAATTACAAGGTGCAAAAGCAGCAGCAGCAGCAGCAGCAGAAAGGCATTTGCCGCTGAGCCTCTAACCTGTCACTCTGGGCACTGATGTCCAATTAATGAGAATTCAGCTCCCTCATAAGAGATTATGGATAAATGCAGGAGCCATCACTCCTCCACCTCGGGTGTTCTTCACCGAGAGAGACAGCTATAGTCACAACATCCCCACTGGAGCTGCTCTGCTCCTCAGCATCATGAGCCTGTTTGATCTGTCCATTTCAGACCAAAGCAGGTATGTTAATACATGTTCTGGGTGTTTTGGACATGTTTCAGAATCATTTCAAGCTTTAATAAATGTTGACTGTGTGAAAACTGTGGGTATCGTTGATAGATCACTCTCGCAGTCAGTAGAAAATAAATATGGTCCCCATTTCCTTTTGCTGCAAACAAATTTGTGGTGTAGTTGATTTTGAAATATGCACAACATTTACAACAACAGCAACAATAATCATTTATTTATGAAGCATTTCTAAAAGCCATTTTTCAAAGCAAACATCAGCGAGGACATGAGAATACAAAATAAAAGCAACAGAGGGAACACTGTTATGTAAAAGCAAGTTTGCAAAAAATTTGTTGGAAAATAAAATGACACAAAAAATGAGCAAATAGTTTGGATGTTGTGAGGTTCTCCTAAATCCTCTGAACTTGAAAGTGCCATCACTGTTTGTTTGTTCCAAAGCTTGGACATGTTTATGTTTTTCCAACAAATGGCTCCTTGTTGTCATAAAAATATAGGCTGTAATTTCTCAGAAGAAAAACGAAGAGGAATGTCAAAGTGTGAGACGGTTCATTTGATCTCCTACCAGCAGTCAACATGTTGGTTTCTAGATGAACTTTCACTCCCACCACCAGATGAGATCCTCAGGACTATATTATGATCAGTTACAATATATTTTAAGCTCCAATGCTAACATTTAAACAATTCTGCAATAATTGGAAACACTGGTACAGTTATGGTTAGGATGTGGTTGAATTAGTTCATTTAAACAGTTCAGATTAAGGAAAGTTTGTGGTTAAGATCAATAAAAGGGCAAATGTTAATTGTAGGGCTGTCATGAGATGCAAAGTTGGTTCTCAGCATGAAAGCATTCCTCCCTTTCCTCATAAGGAATTATTCCAACTTGCTGAAAAAAGGGCAAACAAATTTCTGCATCGTCTAAGAAAGTTTGCATTGGATGAAAAATCGAACATGGGAGATTACAAAGTATGATTTTCCCTGTTTTAACCTTAACTGAGTGTTTATTAGTTGCATAACCTTAACAACAGAGGCAGGCAAGCATCAAACACCAACATAACTCATGTTTTAAATGATCATCATGCTGGTCATTCTGGGAGGTAGTAACAACAAAGAGAATTTGTTGGGGCTTCAAGAGGGACTGAAGAAAAAGTTTCAAAATCCTCTAAAATGCACTGAAAAGACGCTTGCTGCAGAATTTTAAACCAAAAGCAAGAAAGAAATTTATGACAAAGGGCAGTTACAGTAGTCTGAACAGGAGGCAATTATTTCTCAGATACATAACCCTTTGAGAGCTGTAAAAGAGGGTATTGGAGAGATTTTGTAAATGGTGAAACATAATTGGGCTACAGAGCTTTACTATTAAATAAGATTTAAATTCTGGCTTCGTCCCAAAGCCACATCACTGTTGCAAACACAGCTACATCTGTTACATGACTGTCTTCTAATGGAGAGACAGAAAGATGCTGATGTTAAGGTACTGTTTTACAAATGCTATAAAGTAACCTCTCCTGTAATATAGCCTCGTCTCCAGGGGCATCGCAGTTACAGCGTAGTCATGCATTCAGAGAAATCTGACACTAACACTTGTTCTGAGGTGTGCAGGGAGGGAAGATATTTCATGTCTCAAAGCCTTTGAGGTAAAACGCTCGAGCTCTCTTGGCTGCGTCTCATCCCTCCTTCCGCTTCCTCCCTCCTCCTTCCTCCCAGACACATCAGGATGGGTGTAGTCTGGATGAAGAGTGGGCGAGCGAGCAGCGAATGCCTGGCTGGCTGGTGAAAGACCGAGCCAGCCGAGCGTGGAGTCTTCCAGCGACGAGCTGTCCGCCCACTCCAGATCGTGTTCTTCGGTTATTAGCCTGCAGCCTGCTTTAGCCACCGTTCGGAGGTTCTCTCTCTCTCAGGTGTAACGTTTAAGCTCCATGCAACCTTTTTGGACTTCCCTGTATGCAGTGACTTTCCAAATTAGTAATGAACCAGTGCATTTAAACTGGGCAGCATCCAGGCAGGGCATCAGGCTTGTTCAGGGATTATTATCTTTGACTTAGTTTGTCTCGCCTCAGGTTAATGAAATGTCAAAAGCTGTGCTTATTAGTTGTGCGAATGGTTCCATGAAATCCTAATTCTCCTTATGACTTCATCTTTTAAGCCCAAGGCAAGACATTTCTCACACTGCTAACACACTGCAAGCCTTGTTTTACAGTTTAACTTTAAGATAAATCTTTGTAGCTGACAAATTTGGGTCTTAATCAGGAGTGTTTCAGTTTGACTGCTGGCTTTGGGATTTGCTTCTGCTTGCGTGTGAGAGTAAGCTTCCATCGGCTCCTGTTGTGTGTGTGTGTGTGTGTGTGTGTGTTGGAGAGAAAAAAGGAGAGAAAAAGCTTCATGAGGAACAGACAGCGCTGATGTGATGAGCTGTGACACACAGGGCATCGCTCCATCCCTGCGTTGGAACATGCCTCGACGCTCCGCGGAGAGTTTGTTCTGTTAGATTTCAGCCGCTTGTTAATGTGTAAATTACTGCAGGGTCCAAACAGGTCTTGGCTGAAACAAGAACAGCCTCAGCAAATGAGGCAGCTTGAAGAGCAGCAAGTAGTTAATTATCTCTCCTGGTAAAGGGATATCATGGGGTGATAGCTGACAATAAGGGCACTTTTACAAAACAGCTGTGTGACTGCTATTGCTTATTTGGGAACGCATTTTTGTGCCAGTTTGGATTTTAAAAAACACCACATGGATCAGGAAACACGCCTCTGCTCCTTTGGACACACAGAATTGCAAACTGGTTAAGAGTTGTTTGAGTGCCTGAGTTGATTCCCCCGCAGCACATTTTCCTCTGGTTAAAGCTGCGCCTGCCCCAGACAGAGTGGGAGGAGATGGAGATGAAAGCAGATCCTGAATGTGTCAAAGTATGATTCCCAGAGAGACTCCTATCCCTGTTTTACTGCTAATAAAATGACCCTGCATTGTGTCAACAGCCTGGACTTGTTTGAATCTGAAAAAGAAAAAGAACGACTCTTTTTGAATCACCTGCCAGCATCTAAAGGAGAGACTGTACCGTCTGTCTTCCTGCCTCTTCCCTCTTCTCTCCCTCTTCTCCTGCTCTCTGTTTCTCCCTCCCTCACTGCATTTTTCCCAGGCTGAGGCGTCCATGGACCCTCTGGCTCCGCTGCTTTCGTCAGTGACTTGGAGCGCTCTGAGAACTTTGTGAACTCTCCGTGTTAGAGTGGGAAGGGAGAGGGAAGGGGAGCAGTTGATGGGACGCGGCCCGGCAGCAGCAGCAGGCTCCTCTGGAGACGGCATCGGGACTCTCGGCTGGAGATAATCCCCCGGGTCATGACAAGACAGCGCCTCAGCCTCCTGACCCCCCTGGCTCTGCTGGGACTCCTCATGGGGCTTGCAGACTTCGGCCTCAGCTCTGCTAGTGAGGATGAGGATTACTACATGCAGGAGCTGCTGACAAGAAATCAGTACCACCAGGTCCAAATGCTGGAGAAGCCTGTGGCCTCAATTCCTGACGTGAGGCATGAGCACCCCAGTCAAAATCCTGCCAAGAAGGTGCCCAAGGGGAAGGCAGACAGCAGCAGGCAGACGGATAAAACCACAGATGATACAAAATCAGGTAAAACTACTGCCATCTCTCAGAAGAACAAGTGTTGCTATGCTCACAGTTTTAGCTTTCTTGTGCATGCATTCAAAACTTCATACTTTATTACTGCCATAGAAATCCTTCACAGAACCATTTTAGCAGGAATAATTCTTTAAACTCTGACAGTAGAGTTTTGTTTGGCTGCAGCATCAAAGCCAAGAAACTAAACATTGAAACTTGTGAAGTATCCGTATGAGTCAGCGTCGCCACAGTTTGACTGATCATTTGAGCTTTCTTACAGGCAAGTTTTGGTAGATTTTTCATCAAAATAAACATGACAGGGTGGTATGTAGAGAAAAGAAAGGATATACATTGGAAATAAACAATTGTGAGGAATCACACTGGCAGCTTTTTGTGTCAGCTGTTGCTTTTCCAGTGAAATTTGTAGCCCAACATAAACCAAAAAGTAACAATTTGCAGGATGGCACTTGGAAAATTACCACTGAATTACTTTTGCAGTCAAAGTGTCACACTAACTGATGATGATGAGTTCAAACACAAATTCTGGGGGACTTCAAAGGAGCAGCTGAATTTAATTCACATGGTGATGGATGTGTAGAGAGAAAGCAACAACAATGACCTCCACAGGTAGCCCTCCTCCTCCTATCAGAGCCGTGTTTCTGTGTGGCTTCTGCACGATAGCAGGATTAACAGCCTGGAGCGCAGCAGAGGTCAGGACTGCATTACATGCAGGAGCCAGAACACGTGGAATCCACGTTTCTCCCAAAAGCAGTGAGACACAGCACTGGGCTGTTAATAGAGAAATGTACAGTCCGTATAGAACTCCCAGCACAAGCAGTAGCAGGTTTGTAGGTATGTTTTAGATCCTGCCAGATGATTGGTGGACAGTAACAGGAGTAAGGGCTTTGGTTGGTTGGTGGCAGATAATTTAGAGCAGCTGTGTCGACAGTGACCTCATGTTTGAGGCATCTGGCTTCACGTGTCTCAGCAGGGATACCTTCTGCAGGTGGGACCAGAGGAAGAATAACAGTGAAAGGTGCAGAAGTCACAGAGTTGTTTGTTTTATCTCCATAATTCTGCATCATAATAACAAAATATAATTGTTTTTAAGGTATTTTAATGATGACTGCAAGGACTTCTGAATAAAACTTTTTACATGGTGTTATTTTTTGGGTCACACGATTGAACAAAAAGTGGAAAGATGTAATATATACATTGAAGCATTGTAATTAAAGCAGCACTAATCACTATTTTCATATCAACAATTGATCAAATGACCACTTTGTATGTTTGCATGTGAAAGTGAAACAACAATAAAGCTGTTGTCAGTAAATATCACTTTGAAACCCAGCATGCCATCCCTTCACAGCATCAAAGTGGCAAAAAGACGCAGTTAATAACCTGCTAAAGGAGCATTTTGCAGCTATAGAACTGATTCAGGTACTTCCTGCACGAGTTGGTGGAGACCAAAATAGAACTAAAACAAGTGATTATTAAATATACGTTCATCTGATTGCAAAACACATGCGGCAGTGAATGAATGCTTATGTTGCTTTATGTCTGCTTGTCAGAAACATAGGCTAACCAATGCTAACATGTTTGCTCTAACAGCTTTAAAAAAGTGATAATGTGTCGATGCTGTGCCTGCAGCTTCCTCTGCGGCCTGAAAGGGAAAAATAGGTTAAAACAAATGATAAAAGAAACAAATAAAGCAAAATATTATTGCAGCTTTAAAGACATTTTAATGCACATACTAAAAAGTTTAAAGGAAAGATTTTGTCATTTTTTTCTTCATGACATAATCAACTTTTAAGTTTTTCTAACACATTTTTTGAAATAAACAACAACTTTATTTTACCCCCTGAGGAGCATGTAAACTTTTTACTTTTCTAAAATCATGAAATGGCCCCACACTTGAAGAGGCGAAGGACGCACAAAATGAAAAACCTTGAATCTTTAAGAATATTTTATTATTTCATTGTGAATTTCCTGCTGTTTCATGGTGAAAAATTACTGTTTCAGCGTTGCCAATTTTCCATCATTACAACTTGAGCATGCGGAGAACCTTTTTTACATTGACAAGCATATATTAAAGCCACTTTAATTTAAAACCTTGGATGTTTGAATGCATTTTACCTGTCAAAAATATTTTTTTTCCAGTAGAATTTTCAATACTGGACATTTACATATTGTCTTTATTGCATTATTACCCCTCCAGACAAGTTTTGTTGGCTCCTCACCAACCTTTAAATGATCATTTCTCAAAACTTTCTCTATACACTGGACCACATATGCTGCTTCAAGCACTGCTGAGGATTTAACCTGTCCCCACAATGAGACGAGGATAAAGACTTTCAGATGTGAGAAGGATTGTTATCACGCGGGGCCTATCCTGACCTGACACTCTGTCATATAAAAAGCACACGCCTCGCTCTCGTCTTCAGTTGCTGCAATGAGACTCCCTGCCCCCATCCTGCCACTTTCTATGACTGATCTGAACCTTTAGGCATTAATCATATAAATGGTATCACTGTATTAGGTAAAAAAAAAACGAAAGTGCAAATTGAAAAAAGGCTCAGCTACTAGGAGAGATACTGTACTTGAATGGAAGAAGCACAAGAGTTAAAAGTTTTCAGATTTGGTGCCCTGATATTGTCTCTTGGTTCACTCCCCAATCTTGAATCTATCCATATGTGCTGCACTGAATCCAGCCAAAGCTTATTGCGTTTCCTTCTCTACATTGACAGCAATGAATCAGCATTTTTAAAAGCAACCTGACCTGTCGAACCCCTTTTTAAAAAATGCAAGCATTTTATTTCTGTACCTGCATTAATGACATTTCCTTGCTTTGTGAAAACAGCCAACAAAAAGGCCGAGAAGAACAAGAAGAGCCTGAAAACCCCGAACAGCATCTCAGAGGGAGAAGGACAATACAGCTCGATAAAAGAGGGTGAGTGAAGAATCGATGTCACTCTCACTTGCTGTGGGAAAATTCATGATCTCATAAAAAATTCATCTTCCCTCCCATGTGCAGGGATCATTTCTCCGCTTTCACAGGAGCCGTTAGGAGGAGGAAAAAAAAAGGAAACAAACTCAGTCAGAGATGTCAAATATTTTGGAAGAGGGGAGGGTTATCAGAGAAGCATATTTTCTCTCAGAGGAAAGGCTGTCAATATAGAATGGAGCTCTGAAATGGAGTTGAGCCACAGAAGCACTGCAGTCCTCTTTGTCTATGAAGCATTGTGTTTAGTTTCCATGGATCACAGTATATTTGTTAAACTGAAGCTGGGATGCCTCAGTAGGATTCCTGTCAGGAGCGTGACGGATTAAACTCGCGTAATTCGGTGCAAAGCACATGTGCTTTGACCTCAGACTTTCCACAGCTCTAAATGTGCCCTTATTAGACTTATTTACACAATGTCAGTCATTTTTAGCCTGGAGGGAGGCCATATTTCATAATGCTGGGAGGTTGAGGGTAGCTATAGTGGCCAACTGTGAATTTATGTGTTTATGTCGAGGCTATTGTAAGGACCCTGCAGAGAGAGACAGAAAGGCTGCCATTTTTAATTTGGCACCAAATAAAGGAGCAGAAAGTTTCATTTTCTTACATGCTGGAAAATGGGAAGGCCATGCCGGATCGCCTGGCACCAAAAACTCCCACACAGTCAAAATCTGGAAGGCAAAGGCTCCCAAAATCATGTTTTCACGGCTAAAACTGTGACTCAATGGCAATCTGTTTTCCAAATTTGTTTCAGCGTCTCCTGGTAGCAGCTGATTTATCCGGTGTCACACTTTTACTGCTCCAACAATGTAAATTTAATATGCTTATATCAAGGGCTTTGCCACTTAGATTTTGAAATTGTTTTGCCTCCAAATTTTTAATTACTCAGTCATTGTTGAAGACGTAGCAGAACCTCAGCGGCTGCCACATCCACACACAGCAAAACAAGAGAGAATTCTTTAAACTGCGTCTCTGAGAGCAGCAATCGAGTTTGATTCAGCAGATGTTTCAACAGCTCATTCATCGTTCCCATCAGACGCAGAACAGAGACGCGCTGAGCCAAGATGTTTCCGCTCAGATATCTTGGACCGCGTGTGCAGTCAAGCTGCAGAGGCTGAGCTTGATGAAACACTGTTGAGTTTTTGAAAGATCGTGCTCTTGAAGAGTAAAAATTGAAGTAAATTGATGTGCAGTTGATGATGTGCGATGATGATTCAGAGGATGGAGTCCGCCACAATGATTTTATTCTTTTTTATAGCGAGACTATGTCACGTCTGGAGGAAGAAATAACAGTCTTGTTCCTTGAAATGAAAAGTTGAAGTAACAGTCAATAAAATACGTTGTAGCTCAAATAAATGCAATGATAAGATCTGATGTTGCAGCCTTACATAGTCTGTGTGAACAGTAGCTTATGGTGGCTGATGTTAGCTAATGATTTTGACACTATAATGTTTGTATGTGACACTGCTAAATTAGATGGCTGAGTTTATGGCTCTTTGTGGCTTTTTTTGCCTCACCTGCAGAAGGCAGCAGGATTTTAAATGGGGCAGGTTTTTTTTTCAAATGATCTCTGCATATTAAGTATATATATTTAGCCAAAGGTCTTTTTGTTTCCTAATCTGTTCATTTAATACCGCAAATATGGTCGAAATAGTAGCACACATGCACCTGTAATGACTGAAATGCAACATTGAAAGACCATACCGGTGTTACATGTCACTGTCCTTTGTTGACATCGGCCACATAGGTCACTTAAACCCACCCATTTTGTTCCCAAAATAGCTTTATCTGTGACGTATCATGTTAGTTTACATTTTGTTCATATTCAGTAAACATTACAGAAAGTATCCAAAATGTGTGACAGTGTTAGTTAAAAAAAAACGTCTATGTCAAAATCCTTCTTCACACTATAACTTGGTAAGGAACTGTTTTTCCAATAATAACTTTTATTTCCGGAGGCTCCCCTCTCTTGTTATTTCACCATTTTTGGACCACATAAATGCAGATGTTCTCTTTAGAAGGGTGAATTACCTATAGCTAGCAACTTTTACATGTCCTATAGTGTTCCTATACCTTGTTTCAACATAAATGGCAGTAAATGGGGTTTAAAAATGCAGTCTGAGATCTACTGAAGTATACACATGGTCTAATTTTAACAATATTTGTAGAAGATAGGGTTGATCTCTGCTAACAGTGACAAGCTGAAAATAGTCTGGTTTTGTCCTTTAACTTAATATGGAGACACAATGTTTTAGGGCTGTGCCATAAGGAATGTCAAGGTGGGGATCAGTAAATTAAGAGCAACAAAGAGATGAAAATAGAATCTTTTTAGTGTTTTGAGAATTTATTAAAATCACAGAAATGTATATTAGGCTTACCTGGCATGCAGTCAGACAAAGGGAGATTTCCAACCTTTTTTCACCCTTATCATGCATTAGCATGCATTACTAACTGACAACTGATCCAACATGAATGCATAGTAATTCAAATAAAAGTTGTTAATTTGGTGCTTATGTGGGAAAAAAAAGTTATTCAGACTAAACATCCAATGTGCTGCTATCCTGCAATTACCGTTTGTCACCACAGGGGTCACTGTTCAGCAAAAGTTGCCTAGTCTGCTTATATATTTCAAATTTGTATGATGGATTGCAGCACAGTGTACAGTTAAAAGAGCCAAAAGCTCTTTGTTTGAAAGCATACAATAAATAAACATTACAGTACTAACAAATCACACACTTAATGTATTTCAATACTGTACCAGATGCGAGAGAAGAACTTGTGATATACGTAGCCTGACTAAACTCTGATTCCAGAATTGCTTTCAGGCCTCAGCAGCAGTAACATGGCAAGTGGCCTAGATAGCAACAAATGAGGCTTTGACTGTCTGCTTTTTCATTCCTATGACACATTACTGTTGAAGCCAGATGCTGTGTTCCTGTGTGGGTCCTCTCGCAAAGGATTGCATGCAGATGGTGATAATGATTTAGGGCTTTGCAACATGGCAGACACCCATCCATTTTTTCGTCCTGCTAACCTTGATCCTGTGGGATGCTTCAAGGGCCGGCTTGTCCTTAATATGTTGTGATCGCTCAATTCAGAATGCCTATGGACTTACAATATGTATTTGATTCCAAGAGCACTTTAAATATAGGCATATGTGGCCACGGGTAGATGAACACGGGTTTTATTGCTGTATGGAGTTACTCTGAGTACAACTCTAACTGGTGGCTTCGCCTCTGACTTGTTCAATAACTTCTGCGCTTCAGTTTTACAGCAGGAATTAATTTGAACGCACGCTATGTTTGCTTTTTGCCCCAAACATAAATTGTCTCGTGCATGGGTGGATTTTAAGTGCAGATCTTCTTAGTTTTTGGCTTTTCTAAGAAATCCTGGAGCATGTGATTGATAGTCCTCAGTGTCTCACACATAGACCCATCAGACTGCTGGATTACACAATGCAAAGCCAGCTTCCTTTATGGATTAAATATACTTTGCCGCAGAAACTATATGCCCAATGTCACATGCTGTAAAAGCAAACATCCAAATCCTGAGAGAGAAAATTCCTTTGTGTTCGGGGCCTGTTTCACTCCTGGGTGTTCACTCTTTGTGCAGGCAGTCCTGGCTGCATGACAGCGACATGTGCAGCACACGCTGCATGTACAAACAGACCGATGCCCAATCGGAAATTCTTGCTCTGAAATTCCATCGCTGTGATCCTTGGAAGTCTGCGAACAGCTTGATCTGACCCAAAGAGCCGTTCAGTGGGGATTTCACACGTCAGCCTTGATTTGCCCATTTGGCCCTCACGGGGTGATATCCATTGTGGTGTAAAAGATTAGCCAATCTCACACAAAGATTTCATTTTGGTGAACACCATCTCAGTTTCAATTACCCAAAGACAGACATTTTTTCAAACAAACTGCAAACTCTCTCCAGCAGCAAATGGGGACATTTTTAAGTGAAACATAGCTTTCTCTTCTGAATACTGTGTTTTTCCAAAGTGAAGTCAGACTGCCTGAACAGGACTTCATACCTGCCAAACCATTGCTGTGACAGCAGTGGGTGTTAATGGATAATTGGCATGCTCAAGGAGTTAATTACAAGATGATTATTCATATTGATGACTGCTAATTTCCATCAGCAGCGCTGCCAGTAAAGATATGAACTATGAGACCCAGATTACTCATGCCCTTTGGTTTTGGCTGGAAGGACACCTGCACAGTTAAGTTTAGCATCATCATCTACACTTTAAATTCAATTTTAGAAGATGTCGTCAAATGTAAACCATAAATAAATAAAGTAAATAATTCAAATTAGCTAACATTTTATTTGCCTTCGGATACAAAAAAAGCAGAAGGCATCACTTCACGTCACTGGCAGAAAACATGTGCATACATGGAAAAACCTCATTTGCATTGGAGAGACGCTGGTATTGATTTTGTGCCTCTGGGAAAATCTTTCAAAAAGTCTTCAGTCAAGCAAATACTCACACAACTATACATTCTGAGTTGATACAAGCATTGTTTACATTGACACATTTCTGCATGACTGAACATGGAGCTGCACAGTACAGCATGCCTGCAGCCAGACATCAAGGTCACACACTGCACGGCTCCCCTGCATCACTCACAGTGCAGCCCTGCTGTACACAGCTGCATCTCCACTTTAACCATCACAATCACTGCACAAGTCCCAGGGAGCATGATTCAGCTGCTGGAAACAAGTCTGAGAAAGTAACCCGTGTGAGGTCATAATAATGTCATCAGGGTTATTTGAGCTTCAGATTGGAGACATCGAGAAACAGAAAGAAACAAATAAAAAGTAACTGGCAGTGTGTTTGGAGTTCAACCCACACTACAAACCAAAAGTTAGCATATATCAGCCTCTGCTGCTTTGAAGTATATTTCTAATTCCATTCATCGTGAAAGTGCAGGAGTGCTTCAAAAAGGCCAGAGATTTGTTACGCTAAAGGTTTTTCAAAGAACACAGAACTTTTGATTAATTTTGATCCATTTGTCACCTTTTCCAGTGTCTGTCCATAGCGCTGGCAACAAAACTATTTAAGTCTTGAGTGCATTCCAGCGCTTCAGCAAACAGTAGGAGTGCAAGTAGATAAAGGGTTCATTTACAAAAGCAGATATCTTTGTTTTAATTTCTTTATTTTTAATCAGATTTGCACTCGAGGAAACATCAGTCAAACAACTGACTTTTATATGCTTTTGCAAAATGAAAGCCTTATCTGTCACTGATAAGCAAAATGCAATTTAGGTACAAAATCTTGATGTTTTTTTAATTCTACAACCTGTGGATTTTATCACACCAAAAAGTGTAAAATCTTGGTCATCAGTAAACAGCTAAAAAAAATCTTTCTGACAAAGAAAGATCTTCTTTTCATCACATTAATACCTGCTTTACATGCAAACACACTTGACAGGTTTATAGCTGCAGCTGCTGCAATTTCCCATTTTCTCCCTTTCATGATGTCTCTATAGTCATTTCAACAATTTAATTGTGTATTCAGGGTGCAGTAAGATGGCTGTGATAGGTGTGCAAATTATAAAAGGGAAGCCGTTTTAGTATACAGTCATTAATCAACCCTGAAGACTGACACAGTCTGAAATTTATAGCAGTTTAGACATCAAAGCCTTGGTCACCATTTTTTTTTCTCAAAGGCTAAGCTTATGTAGTTTGTTTTTCCAGGTTTTGAGAACATGGAGTTTGCACACAGAAATGTTTAACGTTTGGCACACAGCGACTTAGGCTGTTTGTCTTCATTTCAAAGTGTGCAGGTGAACACTTCTGCAGAGGAGACTCGCTAAACGAAAGAGTTTCTATCTTGAGTTAAAGGAGAATTCTGGAACTTTTAAACTCTGTCTCTATTTTTACATGTTTTGGTTAGCAAATGATTGTTATTTGCTAAAAAACTGTGTAATCATTACAGTTGATCACCTCAGGGCAAAGCTACAAAAAGGCTGCAATGGCTGCAATGTAATAATTTTGGGCAACTACAACCATTTTTACTACATCCAATAAAACTACTTTGTTGCCACCGGCTGCAGTTGTATCTTACAACAAATACTGAAAGTATTGTAATATTGTAATTCAGATGGTCTGAAAGAACACTAGACCTCTGCACGTCTCCATGGCTCTGTATCCATTCCTTAGAAAATGAAGACCATGAAGGAATCTTTTTAGCCAATCACTGGTCTTTCCACTGAGCGTGTGTCCCTATTGGTTGCTCTACAATAATAGATAGTTAGCCAGTGAGAACCCAGAATAATGGTAGACAACCCAGTAGGAAAAGTTGCTTTTCCAGCTTTAGCAACAACGGCTTACATGACAAAGCAATCCAAAAAAAGGAAGAGTGACTATGAAGAAAATCATCTGAAAGAGAATGCAAGCCAAGTAAAGAGCGGGGAGGAGGAGGGGGCAGCAGAGATGCTTCCTTAGGAATCTCATGCTACAGCTAGCTTGATTTCCCAATATTGCCTAACCTAGCTTTAACAGAAAACACACACCACTCTCAAGGAACAGTCTCGCTCTGAAAATCCACAGGGCTACGGATGAGTTTCACTGGATCCCCAGTTAAACAAAAAACATATACAAAAAAAGTCTATCTCTGTAAAGATCTCTTTGGTAAAGATATCAGACACTTGGAATATCAAGCAAAGCCTGTTAGTGGCAAAAAAAGAAGCAGTTTTACTGGATACTGTGAGGATGGTCTCAATCACCCCAAAGGATTACACTGCAGCCATTGTAGCCATGTTGAGCTCCTCCTTGTGGCGATCTACTGGAACAGTCAAGTACCTGTTGTTAACACACCGTAACATTAAAAGTAAAGGCCAGGTTTAAAAAGAAAATCTTCTAAAATGTTGTTTTTGGTTTGGAGGCAGAATGAAGAAACACCAACGCCGCTGTTTGCCTTTATTATAACAGTCACATTCTGGTTTCTTTTGGGCATTTTACAAACACACACACAGGCACACACACACACAGGCACACACACACACTCACATAAACACAATAAAATTACACTTTATCAAGCTCTATGTGTTGCCTACAGTAGGCTGTCTGTATAGAACACCTATTATTAGATGTTCTCAGTAACCAACACAGACGGCTGCTGCTGTCTTGTTTACTTCACACATTTAAACTCACTGTGCAAAGTCTAAATTGCTCATTACTGCTAGGTTAAGCTATTAATAAATTCATGCTCTGTGTCTAAGGAGCTACACTGTGAAACGCAACACATGATATATAAAATAAACATCACAAGCAGATTCATCATTCTTGTTACCTAGAATGCCCTCCCATGGGACTGGAGACCTTGAAGATCGATGATTTCCAGCTTCACGCTTCGACTACGAAACGCTACGGCCTCGGTGCACACAGAGGTCGTCTCAACATTCAGGTAAGACAGGAATGTAAAGTGTTGGCGTAGCTTGGCCACGCTTATCAGAAATGTTGGGGTTTGCATCAAATTCTGGGCAATCTTACCTTTCTTTAAAAGCTTTCATGTGTCACAGAGCCATTTCTCCAGAAAGCAGCACCTCGGAAAATGATTTAGCGATACTATCTTTTAATTTCAGGATCAGTTTTAGTTCATATGGAAAGCTGTGGGGTTTTGCCTCATTTTAATGTGGACAACATTATTATTCTGTTTCATTTTAATACTCCAAAGCTAACTCAACAGACAAGCAGTAGTGTTGCCATCAAACCAGGACCACATCCCCAAACCTAATAAAAAGAATTGGCATCTGGGAGAAGAGGTATTTCCTGTTAGTGCAAGCTCTGCTGTGAGGGTGTTAGCCTGCGCACGGTCTGCAGCGAGCCTCATCCTCTGCAAGCTGCAATGCTCTGAATGCAATCGCAGCATTAATGAAATACACACACAGATGCTCTTAATTCACTCAAGGCATTGTATTTCAGGAAAATCGGCAAAACAAAGGACTTGTTTGGTTTGTGTGCGCTCCTGCTATGTGCGTGTATGTGTGTGTGTCTGTGTGCCTGTCAAGGACCATTCTAGAGAACAATTATCTGTAAATCAGGAGAAAGACACAGAAAGCAGATGCCGCTTGTTGAATCAGGCTTGTGGCCAGTGAATTTGGTTTATTTCCACTTTTTAAGCTGCTACAGTTTGTTTAGATTCCAAACATTAACAGTTCTGTGATGAATTTAACTTTCTTCCGATACTAGAAGACACTTACCGGCCAAATTCTTATCCTGAAAAAGCACATGCCTTTATATTTGTAGTAATCGTAATGGAAATGTTTGCAAAGTTCAAAACTGCATTTCTATCCTGCGGCAGCATAGTCAATTATGAGATACATGTGCCAGATTTT
>JAQLOL010000014.1:7836967-7852713 GCA_029783665.1 Naso thynnoides
TTTTTTTTGGGGGGGGGGCTTTTTGTGCCTTTATTTCTTGGATAGGACAGCTGAAGAGTAGACAGGAAACAGGGGAGAGAGCCGGGGAATGACATGCAGCAAAGGGCCAGAGGTGGAATCGAACCTGACGCCGCTGCAGTGAGGACACAGCCTCTGTATATGGGGCACCTGCTCTACCACCTGAGCCACCGGACACCCCTAAATATGTTTGTTTTTAATTTGGCTTGACTGAACTTACACTAAAGAAAAGAGAGCAGGTGCTCAAAAATATTTCAGTTGTGACACATCTGACATCATCCCTTTCCTTTATTATTTTGCTTTTTTTCCACCAACAGATCCAAATAATTATTACCACAGACGCAATGAAATCATAACAACTGACAACTTGGACTTCAGACACCACAGCTACAAAGAAATGAGGCAGGTGAGTCCCGGCGAACAGAAAACAACAGACATCAGCCGACTCACAGATCTTATTTCGTACACAGCAAAGACACCAAAGCATCAAGCAATAAAACATCTTGTGAGCCAAAACCTGACAAGTCGTGTCCTCTGCAAGAACAAAGTGTGCAACGGGAACAAATGAACCGAGCGCTGCCAGCTGCATGGAAATGCATTAAGCGTCTTCTGTTGTATCATTACTTATTCATATAGTTGTCATGAACAGTAGCCTGTTTGTACTGAGGAGGAAGACAGCTGTGTTTGTCACTGCTTACACTGTGACTGAGTGCTTGTGAGGGTACAAGTGCTGTGAATCGTAATCGTCTGTAATGTGGCGGCTCCATAGACTACAGGTGTCCTAAACTGCTGTTATGACCCATGATGAGACTTAGTACAATTAATGCTCTGAACGTATGGCCCAGGGGCTTTTTTCAGCCTAAGATGCTGCTCTAGGAATTTCAAAATAAATCAAACGGACTGTTTCTCTTTCCTCTCTTTTCATACTTTTGAAGCTAATGCGTGTCATGCAGGGTGTCCAGCCTCAGAGACCCTCACAAAGGAGAGAAGGACTGTTTTTAAAACTCACTTTCTAAAGCCTTTTCACTCTTGACATTTCTTTTCTCTATGCAGGTAGCTGGTACCATATCTCCCCTTCGTCCATAGCTGTTTAAACGGACCTTTGTCACACCTCGAAGTGGAAAGAGCCCATTGTGGCTGCTCAAATTAAGAACAAGCCCCATGAGAGGAATGAAAAATATATCTCTCACCTTGCTTAAGGACTGTCCTCTTCTTTGATCATAACTGATTGTAATGTAGGGTCCCTGGGAATGCTAATATCGTCAGAATGTGGGCAGTTCAAAGACAGTTTAGGTGGAAAGAACATTTTCCACATTCTTCAAAGAGGGAAATGGCACATTACCACCAACTCCCAGCCGAGAAGCTTCTAATGAAAATATCAGCCAAATTACAAAGTTACAACAAGCAGATAAAAACACAGCCAGTCCCATTTAGTTTTTTAATGTTTCTATAAGAAAAAAAGAAAGAATCATAAAGCTGGGGTAGGCAACTTCTGGAAATCAAGCTAGCTGTAGCACAAGACTCCTAAGAAGCATCTCCATTGGTCCCTCCCTTTTATGTTTTTGCATTTTATTTCTTGCATTTTATTTAGTTTGTTGTCGCTCTCTTTTTTAAAGCCAGTTTACATCAGAGATTCAGGACTGGTTGCAGGGAAAATTGCAGCAGCGTAAACTGGTCCGCCTCAGCTCAACTCAAGTCGGCTGACGGTGTCGCATGCAACTCAGATTGTTAAGTCGCCAGAGGCCATTTTTTGGATAAAAGACACATGACTTATTTCATTAGCTAGTCAGCTTGTAGCAATGTCATCTGTCGCTAAGAAACGCAGTAAAGAGCTGCCAATAGAACCACATGCTCTCCAAAATGACCCATGATTGGCCAAAAAGTTCCCATCATGGTCAGAGTACAGAGCCAAGGAGATGTGCAAAAGTGTAGTCTTCTTTCAGACACCCTGCTTTTCAATATGCTGAAAGAGTATTTTGGAATTTTTCACCGGATGACACCAAAAATAAACTGCCTACCTCTGCTTTAATTAGCAGGAAGCGTGTGTTCAAACAGACGGAATGCTCTACATGCATCCTGGTATATACAATATTTATCAAGGGAATACCATTTTGGATGAACAAAACCAGATGCTTGCTAAACAATTTACTCGGTAAGACTAAATTAAAACTCAGTTACTCTTGATTCATTAGTAGCTTCTGCAGCAGCACAGATTTCAGACATCAGTGCAGTTCCTTTGCTTAACAGCTTGTTAAGCAACTTGTTCTTCTTCCTTATGTCTACACTCATGCCCATATGGGTAAATGATCGTTGCTTCTATTTTAATCGGCTCCTCCAAAAGCCTGTCCTTATAATTATCTTGACTGGTTTTCACACTGCCAAACCCCCCTCTTCCCTCACTGCCTGCAGTGTATTAAATAAGGTCTGTGTCACAGCACTGGGGATATTATTTTTAAAAAATTTTTCATAACATGGAGATAATTAGACCCTGACCAGCCACAGCCCCTGATTTCTAATATTATTATAATCTTATATTAATAACTAAAGAGGAAACAATTGAATGAGAAGAAAACATGTTTATGTATTATTTTATAAGACTTTAAGTGTTCTTAAGAATCCTATTGAGGAAATAAGTTTTCAAGGCTTTTTAAGTAAGTCCAGCATTCATAATTGTACATATAGGGAAAGTAGAAAAATGTTCCTACAGTCCCTGAAAACAGGTTTCAGACATATAATTCTATCATTAAATATATTAAATGTGCAACATCATGAGCTAAAGTTTGAAGAAAAGGCATTAGAATGTATTATTTAGAACACAAAGGCTCAGGAGCCTGTTTGTGTAGTTTTACAGTGGTTCTTGACAGTGGTCTTGCAAAATAGGCTAACAAACAAACAAAAAAAAAATAAAGTCATCTTCACAGCCCCTGAAAGATAATAGTTGGATTTTTGTTCTGAACTACTTTTGTATTCCCTTGCATACTTTTGGCAATTCCTCCAACCCATAGAACCAGTTAATGCGTCGTCACAGCCCTGTTATAATAAACCAAAGCCAGATAGACAATAGACTTTTAATGAAACATAACGCCAGAGCTGCTCACAAGTCTTTAAGCTCAAGTCCAAGTCAAGTCAAGTCTCAAGTCTCTTACAGTGATAATGAGTATTCATCTGCTGCATGCCATTCGATCGGCTTAGAAGCAAGATGTGTATTACAGATAGGTGCCTCAAACCTTGAGTCTGATTTGAGTCTGAAGTCTTTTGAGGTTGAGTCTCAAGTCACTGTGTGTGACTTAAGTGCAACTTAAGTCAAAGTCGCAAGTGCAAGTAAGCATCTCTGTCTAATGCTAGCTAAGCCCAAACTCTGTGTCAAACTGTGCTCTTTTATGACTTTTGGTCCATAGCGTTGACAAATGAGAGAACTCAACCTGTGGATGAAAACAGTAAATTACAGTAGAAAGCTCCCTAACAAGTGAATAATCAATGCTTTTGTTGATATTGATCTGTCAGTGCATACACAATTAGGTATATTAATCTGTAATAAACAGTAATAAGCTGCTATAAACTTCTCATAAGTTTTAATAACCATTATCTGTAAAGTCAAACCAGAGAGTAAAAAGATAACACATTTTTCTTTAATGCAGTATACCTCAGCTAAATATCTCAAATTGTACTTGAGTAAATGTTTTAGTTGAGGTCTTTATTATCTCTGCAGTGCCTAAGTTGAAGCCAGTGGGTGTTTTAGAAGCTGCATTAGAGTATCTTGTTGGATTTAAATTGGATTTCATAGAATTTATTGAGAGCTAATGCTTTATTATTTACCTTCCACAGCTTATGAAGGTGGTTAATGAAATGTGCCCCAATGTAACCCGGATCTATAATATAGGAAAGAGCCACAATGGCCTCAAGCTTTACGCCATAGAGATTTCTGACAACCCAGGAGAGCACGAAATTGGTGAGTATATGAAAGGCAACATGTGCTGTAATGCAACAGGATGTTATTGCTCAGTTCAATGTGCAATAACAACATCAGAGAAATCACATTGTGTTCCTCTCATGGCTGCACATGTAGTAGCAGTGTTTGCATATTTTAATATCCCTTTATCTCTCCCTTCGCATGAACCTGTTGACCAGGTGAACCGGAGTTTCGTTACACAGCAGGTTCCCATGGCAACGAGGTGCTGGGACGAGAGGTGCTCCTCCTGCTGATGCAGTTCATGTGTCTTGAGTATCTGTCTGGCAACCAGCGGATACGTCACCTGGTGGAGGAGACCAGGATCCACCTCCTCCCATCCGTCAACCCTGATGGGTACGAGAAAGCCTTTGAAGTGGTAGGTCTGCAAGACGGCCATTAGTGACCTCATATCACACGCTGGCCTCTGGTTAATACAGCACTATATCTGCTTGGTGGGTCTCCTTCTGATAACAGCACATTTGGTGCAGGTACATGCCAGAAAATTGTTTTGAGAGACCTGGTGAAATGTATACAATAAGAAATTTATGTACTGTGAATCAAGTAGACATGAACTGCATGTAGAATACAAAAAAACAACAACAGCAACAAAAAAACCCACGTTGTTTGGTTTTAAATCAGCTGCTAGCTGCCAGAATAAAGGTACAATTTTTAGCATAAATCAATAAAGATGAGTAATGAAGGTCAACGGCAAGTATGATAGTGCCTTGGACTGCATTCATACAGCACTTATCTTGTTTTTCAACCACTTTGTCAGTGTTCACCCATTTATACTGTGCAGTAATGGCAGGGGCCTCTGCACAAAGCAAACCGGCTCATCAGGAACCTGTAGGCACACACTCACACACTGTTGAAAAAGCCATTCGGAGCAATTTGGGGTTCAGTGTCTCACCCAAGGTGAATTGGGGGATAGAACCACCAAACCTCTGATAAGATGATTCACTCTACCTCCTCAGCCACAGCCAGGCTTCTCCACAGTTGGGGAAATCATGTTATTTAGTGAAATGATGTGTGAGTGCACTTTACACGCTGCAGCACAGGTTATGCACAGAAATCCACAGCCATTTATTTCGAGCAAACTATCTCAGAGTAGCTGCTACCTACCAGTACCAACCGGCAGAGTGACAAAACAAATGATGGTGGACTCACAGAAGCTAATTATTTGGATCTGCCTTACCGGCTGGATATATCCATAAGCCATGCTTAGGTAGGTAGCCACAACAACATAATAGGCCAACATAATATGCTGTTTTCTTTGCCCTTACAGTAGCCATCCAAAATGACTTTACGCAACTTCAAGTACTTTTTGGTCTCCACTGTTATGCCGAAGTCAGACTACACAAAATCAGCCTGATAAAAGCTCGACTGGGAAGACGTAGGGTGTTGGGTAGGCTCAGAAACAACCAATGAGCATTGGGTGCAACAATTGACTGTTTCATCTTGCGTGTTGGGTCATCATGAATGACAACTGATGCCACATCTAGGATGCCTCATGACCTGAAGACAGAAAGACTAACATATTTGATTTTTTTGTTTACCTCCCTTGTTAGCAGTAGTAGTCAGTGGTGAGCAATTCCTCGCACGCACGTGGACTGCAAACAATGATTAATCGAGGAGAATTTATGACTCTTTAACTGCCTAATCTGACACATTTTAACAGACAAAAATATCTTGTAGTCCGACCCCGGCATTAAGGTTCGGGTTATTCTCTCTCCACTCCACTGCACATTCCTTTTTTGTATGTAGAATGCAAGACTTTGTGACCAGTTTAAGGTCAACAGTGTGGCCCTTAAATGAGATGTGATGACAAGAAGGGGAGGTCTGATAGGAACTCCTGTCTCCTCTGTACCTGCCCTTAAAACGATACCACTGCTGTGCCTCTTAACAGATGAAAAAAGTCCACACTTCCCATCATGCCATAACCTGAACCCTGAACCTTTTTACAGGGCATCATCGATAATCATGAAACTGTTGTAACCACAAATAACTAACATGTTCTCTGCTTCCCCTTCATATTGTGCCATTTTGTTTTCCATTATGCAGGGTTCAGAGCTAAGTGGCTGGTCTCTGGGCCGATGGAACAATGCTGGAATAGACATTCACCATAACTTCCCTGATCTCAACTCCATCCTGTGGGAAGCTGAGGCCAAGAAGTGGATCCCTCGCAAAATGTCCAACCACCATGTGCCCATCCCAGAGTGGTACCTCTCAAAAAATGCCTCGGTGAGTCTTGCTGACTCTGCTAGACTGACTGTTGTATTTTGAAGTTGTTTCATGTGTTATTGTTAATTTCCAGTCTGTCTACATGTAAAGGCAGTTGTCAGATTAGGATTTAAGAAAAATCTGCCTAAACTCTCCAGGCTGCAACTTTCAAGAGATTAAAACATTTGCACTTATTTTTAACATTTTTGTGCACTTTAAAACCCCAGCTTTTGTTGTTTAAATATAAAAAAAAATTGCCCAGTTTTGTTTTTATTGTGATCCCCATTCAGCTTCTCATGGCTTCACCTACAGGTCACAAATATGACTCTGTTGTAGCTCTGCACTTCCTCCAGTTTAACAAACCAATCCCTCTGTAAAAGCCATCCTCCCCATGAAAAGGGTAAGCCAGCCACGTGGGCATGTCAGCGCGGTCTATTTTGGGAGGAGCGGATGCATTTGCTATTTGTGCTGAAGAGACTGTGAACTAAAATACACCCAGCGTTTCTATTTAAGTCTCATCCTCACGAGTGTTTTGACGTTACTGAGAGCCACGAGTGAGTCACACAGAGCCCCCAGAATAGCTGCTGCAGCTGCAGCTCTGGGATCCCCATCTGTGATCAGGAAGCTGTGAAAACTGTCCCCACTTGCCTCGCTGACCAGCCTAACCGATGCTCAGAGACAGGAGGGCTGGTTTAAATGCATTAGCCCAAACAGCGGGGGCAGTTTTTATCAATATTCTGATTGTAAGATGAGGAAACAAGTCACTAGGTGCAAGCTGCCTTTCTGCCTCTTGATGGAAATTCATTCACTTTTCAGAATAGTTGAGGTAGTTAAGCACATTGAAGTGTGTAAGCAGCCTTTTTGATAGCTTCTCACCCCCTCTTGGGAGCATATTGCGGTGAAATTGTTTTCAGCGTGAGGGAGTTAATTTAGCAACCACGCTGCTGAGATGATTGCACAAATTACATTATCCTCGCCTCTCCTGTGTCCCCGCTGCAGGTTGCTGTGGAGACACGGGCTCTAATAGCATGGATGGAGAAGATGCCCTTTGTGCTGGGTGGCAACCTCCAGGGAGGGGAGCTTGTGGTGACCTTCCCATACGACAAAACCCGCTCCCCAGGGGTGAGCAGGGAGCAAACCCCCACCCCGGATGACCACGTCTTCCGCTGGCTGGCCTTCTCCTACGCCTCTACCCACCGCCTGATGACTGATGCGAGCCAAAGGGTCTGCCACACAGAGGATTTTGCGAAGGAGGACGGCACCATTAACGGAGCGTCCTGGCATACTGCGGCTGGCAGTTAGTGTCCACAGCTACCCGGGTGTTTTCTCACTGATCCTGACACTGTGTTATGCAGGATTTCTCTGCTTAGCTTTGAGCCCTTGAGCTGTAGCTTTGTTTAGCACCCATGAGCACATCTGCATATTCAGTACTAAACCTCTTTGGCTGTTTCAAACCTTCTAGGATGTAGCTTGAAGCATCATGTAAGAATTCAAAGGCCGACAAACAAAGAAAGGCAAAAGTGACACTGATTCAAATGCATTTCACTCCTAATCATCACCACAAACTCTGGCCAATAACTGGACAAAATGTTACCCAAAGTGGATGCTGGCCTACAGATATGTTTCTCTTTCTTGGCAGGTATGAATGATTTCAGCTATTTGCACACCAACTGCTTCGAGTTGTCGATGTATGTGGGTTGTGACAAATTCCCTCATGAGAGCGAACTGCCTGAGGAGTGGGAGAACAATCGCGAGTCTCTTCTTGTCTTCATGGAGCAGGTACAGAGGCAAAGCAGCCCCCGCAGCTCACACATACACCCAAGAAAACCTGCATGCACGAAAACAAGCCACAGATAAACAGACTTTTTTCAATTATTTGAGAGTATTTTGGGAATATGTTAAAGCTTATTTGAGGACTAATTTGTTTCTGTTTTTTTCATTGGTGAATTTATTAGAAAGTGCTGCATAAGTGAAACACAAGCTGATCACAAACTGAACTGGATAGACATTTAACTGTCAAATAGGGTCCAGCTGATATGGGATTTCTGGGGCTGATGCCGATACCGATATTTGGGGGCAACAAAAATTCTGATATCTGATACGCTGGCCGACATTGTGTAAATAATATCAGCTGAATGTGGTAATCAAATATTTGTACCAAAGATACGCGATAGGGGCAGGATATCTAACATTTTAACAACCATTCCTAACATTTCAGCACTTATTACCTATTAAATTATGGACCGCCCTCTGCTGGACAAACTACATTAATACACCTTTTTAATTCACTTGTCCAAGCATTTTTTCGGCCTTAAAACAGTTTTAATAATCGCTACATATCGGAGAACAGATACCGATATGTCTGCGAAAGGCAGATATTGGTGGATAATATCAGCAAATCAATATACTGATCATGTCTTACTGTCAAATAAATAAATAATGTTATGATAATGCTAGTTCCCTTTCTTAAATGTAATGAATGAATGAATCCTCTGATGAAGACAGCACACAACTGTTAGTTCACCAAAAAAGCTAAAAGCCTCATCTTAAAACTGAGAGTCTAACCTCAGAGAGAGAGAAACTCACCTGGTGCATTCAGGTGCTCCTCCTTTACTTGCAAACTCAAATATGTATGCTTTCAGTGCAATCAGCCTATGAATATCAGTAGAAAACTCTGGGAGGTTCCATGATACATAAGTGTTGAAAATACTTCAAAACATGATAGACTTTTGGCAAAAAAAATCTACCTGCCTAGTAGTACATATGTCTGTAATTTTTCTGTAATATCACTTATGACTAGCAAATGTCATAAAAAACAGATCCTTTAACTAATGTCTTATTTAATGACCCATATCAGTGTTTTTACCAATAATTCATGACAATGTAATGTAATCAGTAGATTATAAAATCCAGATCTGGCCCCATGTTGGGACTTGCAGCTTGTATTTAAATATTGACGCTGGATAAAGAGAAAAGATGTGAGAACAAGATCATGAATTAAACATCATATCATCACATTATATACTATACAGTGCACTGTGTTAAATTATGAGGGAGATAGCGGTGGGATAAACTTGGGACAGGATTCACACAAGCTTGCATGACGTTCATATGCAGGTGCATCGTGGGATCAAAGGCGTGGTGAGGGACGTGCAAGGACGTGGAATAGCTAATGCAACCATCTCTGTGGAGGGAATCAGCCATGATATCCGCACAGGTAGGCCCTCGACATCACATCTCACCTGATTCTTAAGTATTATTTCAACTACTAAAGCAACAATGTGAAACTATTTTACCTGTAAATAAGAGCCTCAAAGTCATTTACTTGAGCTAAGTGTAAGTATCATCATCAAAATGAACCTAATTAAATCAAAAGTAAAAGTATCAATGTGGAAGTAAAATGTTCCCTGTAATTATTTAATTATTTTATGTGATTTTTCTGGATTAATACGACTGCATCATTATTGTGTATGTTGCATTTTACTGCTGTAGATGTTTAAGGTTGAGCTAATTTTAACTACTTTGTAATGCATCATAATACATAAGATCATCATATATCTGTACATGAGATCCAAATATCTCCATAAAGTCAAAAAACAGGCTGTTTTCAGCTTTGTGACGACACATTATGCAGCTAATCTGAGATGATTTTTTTTACACTGTATTTACCCTAAAAAGGAAGAAAACTTTGCATGCAAAATCACAAAATTTTGCATTCCAACATTGGTGAGCTGCCAGGATCAAACCACATACTGCATATACAACAGTGGCCTTGCACTCAGAAATTGCACAAAATACAAATATTTACAAGTTGTTGCCAAAATGGATCACAAGAGCAAACAGTACCAAACACATGCTCACTTTAAACGTTTTTTGTCTGTCTGTCTTTGCCTGTTATGCAACATGTGGATACTTTTGCCCACCATCTCTGAAATTTAATGAGTAAACTAATATTTTGCAATCACAGGCTTCCCCCACAATGACTTCACTGTCTCACGAATGACTCACTCTTAACAGTACAATAGTGCTCCAGTGTATGATGAAATAATGATGGAATAAAAGGCAAAAAAAAAGGACAGCTAATGTTTTTTAGCTTTGCTGCGAGTGTGACTCAGTCATGAGTCGTCAAGCCCCGATGCTCTAAATTTGACTATTGATTGGATTCCCGTGAGGCAATCTCTGCTGCTCACTTTAAAAAAATGCAGCCTTCAAAGCCAAAGTAGTTTTGTACGTAGAGCGTGAAATCAAATGTCCAAAAGGACATTAGCTATTATTATTCCTGGAACTAAGATTAAGTCACTGCTTCCTGTTCTCAGTTGCAGTCAAGAAAGATTTAGAGTATTTATTTTGAAAATTGTACCTTTTCAGAAGCTTTCAACGTACTGTGGAGCTGTATTTAAATCAGACAAAGCATTCTTTCAGAATGAATCAACTGTAGTCACCAAGAAGGAAGAGCAGACGGCCAGACGGAGGACTCATTAGCTCATTAGCATTTTTTATTGAAGCAATTCTGGAAACAATTAGATTCCTTTCTGCCATCTGAATGTGAGTAATGTGGGCACAGATGTCTGTGTGGCCTAACTGTTCGCATCAGCTGTAGATCAACCGCGGAGGCAGAACTGCCGTCATATTTCACTTGTCTCAGTGGTCGATGAAACGTGTCAAGTGGGTGGACGAGCGGAAGGGAGCGACACTGTCATTTTTGTGAGGGAGTTGAAGGTTTAAAAAAACACAAGCACACTCATGTTCCCAGGTCACATCAAGGAAGCAGTTGGCAGGGAGAGACCGAGGAAATCCAATGTGACAAAGCAGGGCTATTTTTAAAAATTCTAAAAAGGAATATAGAACATTTCTCATCTCAAAAGTGGAGCACAAAGACCTCTCTAACTTTTATTAAGGCTTTAGATGAAAGCTTTGTGGAATTTGCTTTTTGCTGCTGCTTAGCAAGCTCTTTGAATTCAACTTTCTAGGACAGAATTTACATATTGCTGCCGCTGCACCAATAATGCGTGATTGTAATGCTTGTTGGGATTTAACCTAAACATAATATTTACATGGTCCCTCATAAGTAAAACCCACAAGGATACAACATCAAGCAGAATGTTTTACCTGAGAGAAAAGAAGGGCTTGCTATTGACTGTTCCAGAAGTGGTTAGATCATTTCCTTACTTATAAGATTTAAAGGGTGACTTCACCTTTTTGAAATACTATTCATGAAGACCAGTTTACTTTAACAGGGAAGCGCGTTTAAATTGATACATGCGCGGATTTACATTGTAGGCCTTTTCTCTTCATGGACATTAGTCAGATGTTAGGGCAAAGATAAAATCACGTGGGTTGCGGCTTGACCGAGATTGGCCATTTTTGTAGTTTTTGAGCCTGGTGGCTTTCTACGGCGGAGCACAGGGCACTTCGAATGACGCATACAAAACGCTATTTTAAAACACTTAGAAGGTTCAACATCATATGACACTTCCTACAAAGTATTATCAGGGTCTCTACACATAGAAACCAGGGTAGAAAACATTGTTGGTGCACACAGAGTTTAGTAAAACGTATGTTTGTGTAGGCAGCGTCTTACCTTCCCGTCGCCACCATCTTGAAGCAATTTTCACAATAAAAGTCCATCACTGAACACAATATCCATGTAACGTGAATTCAGAGAAGAAATGTGGATAGCTCATCCACATTTCTTCTCTACTGAATTCTCGTTGTTTTCTACCACATACGTTTTCCTAAACTCTGTGTGCACCAACAATGTTTTCTACCCTGGTTTCTATGTGTAGTGACCCTGATAATACTTTGTAGGAAGTGTCATGTGATGTTGAACTACGAAAATGGCCAACCCCAGTCAAGCCGCGACCAACGTAATTTTATCTTTGCCCTAATGTTTGACTAACGTCCATGAAGAGAAAAAGCCTACAGTGTAAATCCACGCGTGTATCACTTTAAGGATTCACTCCAACAGGGGAGCGTCTTTACTGCCGGATCACCTCAATTGTCCATCAAGTTACTACTCAAACGTCAACACAAAACACAGAGCTTCCACTCAAAACTCTCAGAGTATGTGGGAATTTTTCCCTCCATTTTTTCGAGGGAAGATAACTTCTCAGTGTGGGCGGTGCCCACTTCAGCCCCCCAAACCTCACCCCCAATCATAGAGGAGAGCACACTGTACAGTTGTGCTCAGACCAAAAGCGACGCTATCAAAAGAATCGCCAGTATTGTGTCGCTTGATCGTAATTGTATCATATTTTTGGTCATTGTTCAGTCGCTTCAATCGCGTCTTTTGCACAATGTACTCTTAGCTCGCCAGAGGAGGGGGGGCGGGCCTCTTTCTGTCATTAATTACAGTCGATTTAATCATCCTCTTTGAACTATATCAGTTGTGGAAGCCCTACACAGGTTGGGAAACTTAAAAATGTCGTGTCTGGGTAAGAAAATCATCCTGAGCCTGTTAAGTTGTGTCGCACAGCTCTGTGTCAGCCACAGTTAGTGTTAGCTAGCAGAGGGCTTGAAATTTTCCATCATTAACTATGGCCGGTTTAATCATTCTTTTTGCACAGTATGAGTTGTGGAAGTCCCAGAAACACTGGAAAACTTAACAACGCCATATCCGTGCTCATCAGATAATCCCGCGGTGTGTAAACTATGGTTGTAGGAGCTCCACGGTGTTTACACACAGCAACAGCTGTTTTCCGCTATGTCTGATTTAATGTCCGCTCAGTGAATCCCGGCAACATTTGTGCTGTCACGTCATTGATGTCAGGAGAATCTCAACGCCGATTGGCTGTCGTGGCACAGCGTCAAGCAATGTCGCCTGAAAACTTCAATATTTTCAACTTCAAGCGATGAGGCGATGAATGCGATGGGAGCCTGATTTGCGTTGTGTGTATTGTGAGATTTGCCCGAAGCACATCGCGTGTAATTGCATCTTTACGTTGACTTTACACGTAGTCTTGCAGTGTTCATTGCGTTAATTTTTTCAGTCTGAACACACTTTAAGATTCATTCCTACCATCATTGTTACCATTTATTTAATACTCATTCCTAAATCTGAGGTTATTTTCTGCTTCATAACTTGCGTAGCAGTTGAGAAATTCAATACTGTACATTTATTTTTAAGTTTTTTATTATTTAAGACATTTGACTAAGAACTTTGCTTTTTGTGCAGTAATTTCTAATTCCATATCACTGTTTTTGTTGTATGTTTCTTTTTAAATTTAGCATTATAGTTAGAAGGATAACCTATAATGAAAGAAAAAAGAAGTGCCGAAGTGGAAATGAGGCAGAAATCTACTTCATTTGCTACGATAAAGGTGTGAGGGTTTTGTTGCACTTGCTGCTTTAAGATAACAACACCCTTGCAGTTGCGTTGCTGAGACAAAAGGCCACAAACAAATACAATTCTTGATAAATTATCACCAACCAACTCTGCTGTGGATAAACAACCAAATTAGTGTCAAACACGAATCTAGAACCGCACACAATAGGCTCCAATCATGAGCATGCGTTTATCTCATCGGGGAGGACGATGCTGAGAAAGTCCACTGCTAGAACCAATGACAAATGTTTTTGTTTGTTTTGCAATGTCAACAAGCAGAGACAGCCATGGAAAGAGCGGGGAGGAGAATATTTTAATTGTATTTCTTTATGGTGGGCTAAAATTGACCATGCAAGCCATCATGGATTATGTGAGGAAAGGCCAATTAGCTACTTAAATCAAACCTTGAACGCTGTCGTCCACTCGACGTTTGAGGGCTTCAGAATCTGCACAGCATGACACCCTCTATCATAAGACACCCAATAAACAACAATGACTTTCCATATTGCTTCTAAGAAGTACATTTACCATGAAATAAAGGACTGAGACCAAGAGAGAAATTTCGATACGGTTGAGGTTTTCATTTGATCAGTGATAGCTGCAGTATAAAAACTGCAGTACAAATCATTTTCAAACTTAGCGCAGTTTTATCATTTTAAGAAGCAAACTAATTCCTTTGCCTTTTATACAATGAAATCATGAGGATCTCGCAAACTCCACTGCACAAAACTGAAAAGATTATCCAGCACACAAGATCAGCTCAAGTCACCTCTGTGTAATATTTAATTGCTTTCTTGGCACTAACTGTTAAACGAGTCAACAACATGCTGATGACATTTAGACACATTAAAAAGGCAGCGCTTGGAAGAAATGGTGAGTAGCGACAGATGTAAAGGTCAGGACAGTGTTGATTCACTATAATCTGATGTCCATAACCAGACTCCAGACAAACAAAGACCCAACGCAGTTCTGTCTGTGTCACCGAACGATGTAGCCAGTCAGGTGTGGACTGTCACGTCTCGTTTCCCCCGACAGCTGAATCTGACTGTGACAGATCTCTCTCCAGTCACCTGCTGTTTTCATCGCGCTCTGTCCCGTCCGCACCACTTATATGCAGCGCCGGACGCTTGCTTTTTTTTCCCAAGGAGCACATGTGCTCCCAAGTTGAGACATTCAGAAAAAAGAGAGGATTTTAGGAGCGCAATGACACTTTATCAAGTAATGCTTTTTTTCCTCAACAAAAAGTGATACAAGGAGGCATTTACAAGCAAACCTGTCAAATTTTATTCCTGATGGGTTATCGAGAATGAGAAGGTGCTGACTTCTCCAGCTGCTCTCAGTTATTATGGCCAAACACAGAAACACTTCTCAATGTGCACCTCACATTTTTGTATTATTATACACTTAAATATAGTGCACACTAGAGATGTTGCAATACTAGTACCAGTATCGGAAAATGCTGCCAATACTGCCGAAAATGCTGGTATCTTTATCGGCAGGTGCACCAGTCTGTGCACCAATCAGACACCATTTTATTTAATAGCCATGAACGAGCTACTTTGCTTTAGCTCCATTAGCTCTGACTGACAAACCAGGCTTGAAATTAATTTTTCTTTGCTGCTCTAAAACAGTACTCAAGAGGTTGTGCTGTGCTGCCACTGGCAACAACTCTTTTTTTAAAGAGCAAAGAAGAGCAGAAAGAGCATACCTACAAAATGTTTGCATTCAGTGATATTTTTGGAAAATGTGTAAAGAATTGTTTTTTTTGTGATTTGGTATCAAACTGGTACTTGGTATTGGCTGATCAGCAAGTCTAGGTATTGGAATCAGTATCAGGAAGGAAAACAAATATCTCTAGCACATACCATCACTTTTATTAGTTATACACACATTTTGCGTTTATAGTTTTTGTTAGTTCTGCTGTTGCTGCGCATCAACCCTGTCTTCTGTCTCTCTTTCTCACCCCGATCGGTCCTGTCTGGTAACCACCCACCTCTGAGCTGGGATCTGTTCCGAGGTTTCCTCTTAACTGTTGAAAAGTGTTGCTATTGGAAATTCCTTTAACGGTTTGGTTCTAAAAAGTTTAACTGTAGTGTGAGGTCTATACTTACTCTATATGTAAAGTGTCTGGAGCATGGATGTATTACAAGACCTGGACATGGCGCCGCCTCTCAGCAGGCACGCCGATTTTTCCCAGTGGCCACTCGTGGTACTGCAACAAAAAATCCCATGCGG
>JAQLOL010000014.1:7863953-7875747 GCA_029783665.1 Naso thynnoides
TTTAATGAAACTGCAGCTACTAATATTTGGCTCACTGGGCATCGTTGATACTTTTGGCACTAACTATGTATAGTTGAGCATCTTGTCTACATGCATCGTGTATCCGAGTCAATTGAAAATCCCATTAGGACTGTGCAAACTGAAAATCAGATGTCCAAAGAGTGAACATTTGTAATTGTTGTTCTGTGTCCTCTGTATTCTGAACATAAGCTCTGTCTACAGTCAGTCAACTCTATAACAAGTGCAGCCCAGTCGAAAGCCCTCTGATACAGAGCTGCCTGTCTTCTGATGCAGAAAAAATGGATATAATAGGAACAACACGGAGTGGGTGGGATGACACTTTGTCAGTCAAGAGGGCTCCCGGGCTGAGGGCTGTTTTCAAGAAATACCAGGAAACTACAATACTGCACAAGCAACTGGACTAAATAAATATACAGACTGCGTATCTCTTAAAATACTTCTGTAGCTTTCCACCTCATTTAAAAAAATAAACTGGTTGCCAAGTACCTTTCTTTAAACACCGCAAATCTCATTTTAATTTCAGAGATAGAGTTAGAGTTATACAATTTTCTGGGCAAAGTTGTTCTGAAAACAAAGATCTGTGACCTTGTGGTTTCCATTCTTAAGTATGATATTTGCTCAACTATTTGCAGGGAATTAAATATGCATGTGCCACAGAACACTACACACACATCTATTCAAAGTGATTTACAATTTCTTAACAGAACTACAATTTGAGTGAGGATATCCTCTTTCCTTCTATCAATGTTTCCGAGGACAAATTTTTGAGATGAAATAATTAGACAATTTACTGATTTATGTCTCAACATATAATTAATCTTTTAATTTCTTTATTTAAGCCATTATTTAAGCAGAAATGCCAGAAACTCTTGCACATCCGCAAATTGACGGGTGTTTAGCAGATAACCATGGTTTAAGGGAAAAAAAAATCTCCTGCACACTGTCCTCTTAACTTGCATTAGGAGATATTTACTGTTATTTATTTTTCATTCAGAGACATTGAAATAACCCTGACTGCAAGTGGAAAGGACAGAAAAAACTTCAGTGCTTCCTGCCATGTATATGTTAAAAAATAAATACATTTTTAAATGTTTTTCTGACATTTTTGGGGACCAAACCATTGATTAATTGAGAAAATAACACATTATTGTAAGTTCAAGGTAAGGACTAGCTTAAACTACTTGTTTGCTTATCAAGAAAAAAGAAATAATAATGACATAGTTTTTCCTAATGTAATTTTTTTAGGATCTTGTTTCAGATGGACCTTCCTAGAGTAAAGGTTATAGTCCATAGTCAGCATTCAAACTCTGACATCATCATGTGTCAAAAAGTCAGACATGTACCCTGTGTTTTTTATAATTGCTTGTATAACTTTAATTGTCACAGGACGATTTTCACCATCTATTGCTTTGTTTTGTTTGACACATCTCACTGTGTTCATGGAAAAACGAGTCACCTCTGGAGGTAGAAACTATTGATTTAGAGGAGAAAGTTGGTTTTATGAAATCTAGTCCAGCACTAGCAGCTTAAATATTGCTATCTAGCCATACTGAGAAAATTTATAAATGCTTATTAGCGTAGCCAATGCTTCACATTCATAGCAATCACACTATAGAATGTACAGTAGAAGTGCTGTGGGCATGTAGTCCTATTTTTGTGACCAAAAACAAGCATTTAATAATTATTTGGAGCATGATGATCATGGCCCGACTGACATATGGGTTTACCGATATTATCAGGCAATATCTGCTTATACCATATATATTGGTATCAGTAAATATGTTTTCTGATATGCAGCGTTATTAAAACTTTTTAAAGCCGGAAAAATGCTTGGACTAATGATTTAAAATGGTGTCATTTTGTAGTTTGTCCAGCAGAGGGCAACTAATTAAGTGTTTGTTTTTTTTAAATTACTGTTCAGTGCACTGATGTTTGGAATAATTGTTAACATATAAGACTTCCTCTCACCATTACATATCTTAGTAGCAAGTAACAACCACATTCAGCTGATATTTTGCATAATATCAGATGACACATCAGATTTCTGAACTTTCTTGCTCCCTGATATCGGTATCACAATCAGCCCCACAGATCCCATATCGGTCGGGCCTTTATGATTACTATTTAATTTGACTAGCTTTATAAATAGCTTTAATATATTCAACAAAATGGTACAGCTTTACCCAAACAAATATTAAGAGATGCCTTCATTTAATGTGCGTTCAGTGTCTGCAAACAGGAAGCAGGGACTGTTTCTTATCTTTACTACTAACTTCAGAAAAAAAATATAACTTCTGCTTCCAGAGCCACTTTGTTTTAAGAATTGCTTCTTTGCAGGGATGGCCGTCATTGCTTTTCACTCTATAGAGACATTAAAATAAAGACATCATATACATTTTCCTGTCTTGTCCATCTTGAGAAAATGTGTGAGAAAGCATGAAGCAGTCTCCTCTCCAAGAGCACAAACCCGGGAAGTACAGTCAATCACGCTCCGCTTGACTGAACAACCTAAGGGGCATGTGTCACTCATGAGAGGAGAAGGCAGCCACATCGAAGGCCCATTTTTCCCATTAAAACTCTGCTTAGCCTGTTTGGTAAGTCCTTTAAAACAGCTGCTCAGAGCATAAACGATGGCAGCAAACAAACAAAAAAAATTACCTTCATTTGCTCTAAAACTACCAGGCAATGTATTACAAAAATAAAGTAAAATAAGTTTAATTGGGAGTGTGTTTATACCCCATCAAGCCTACAATAACCTGAGCTGAACTGTGTACTGTCTGCTGTGTGTTTTCATCCGCAACACAATTAGGGGGTTTGGTGTTGTATCAAGTTTTGGTTAGGCTAGTTTTAGTGCTACATACAGTATGAATATATCCACTTGTCACTTTGCACAGACTAAAACGGACATACAGCCACTCCCCTAACCTTTTTTTAAAGGTGATATGAATATTTACTACAATAATTTAAAAAACAAACAGATATTCTGCAAATTATATATCTAATATCTACGCTCTGTAAAATCATGAGGCTGTGAGCAGGCTGTTCTTCTTGGGCGAGCACATCTGTCTCTCCAGGTGGATGTGAAATCTGCCGTCGCTTCTGTCCTCACAATAAGTTCACTTCACTGATCCGCTGTTCTGGCCGCTCAGTATGCAAGCACAGTGGTATTACTGTGCAGGGATTTGCCCTTGTCTGTAGTGATTTTCTTTTCTGGAGGGGGCATGTCAGAGCAAATTCGAGCAGATGTGGACATGAACAACCAGCATTCATTCTCGTTTTCATCGATGATAAATCAGCTTCATATTTTCCTGACAGTTTGCCAGGTCAACCCTCGGATCGTGTCCCATCAGTCCGCTCTCCCGTCACTCCGCTGTCGGTATGCTGTTGCCCTGACTCTCTTGCCTCGGCCCAGACGCGTTCAAGGAGCTACGCTTCAGCAGCCTGTTGATGATGTCAGTGCACGTCTTCTTGTACTGGTGTCGGAGCAGGGAGTACACGAAGTGGTCACAGGCTGCCTTGCTGTAAGTTAAGCACTTGGAGATGATTCCCCAGTGGGGGTTGATAGGCACCGCTGGAAATAACTCCACGATCCTGCAGACAAGCATAAAGAGAGGTTGGTGAGAAGAGAGAGAGCGGTGGAAAGGGAAGTCAACGTGCTGGAAAAGACATGTATGCCCTAAGCTTATTATGCAGAAATAGAAACACATTTGCAAGATATTGTTGCCCATAACCACGTCTTTTTTATCACTGGGAGCTTCTTTACCACTGGAGAACTAGAGTTTATTTATACATAGAGTCATCTCAGTACTTATCCTGTCTTCAGTTATTATTTGCAATCAGCCACAAGATAAAATGCAGGCTGCTGTCAAGTGAAACTACATAAATAATTTTCCTTTTGTGAGGCTCTTTTTCATCTCATTTCTCATTCGCAGCCGGCAGCATTTCACGTCAGAAAAGGCAGAGCCACCGGAAGCATAAAACAGATCTGTCCGAGCCGTAATGAGTCTGGAAACAAGCCAATTAACTTCCATAGTTATTTAGTGTTGTATCACACTGAGGGCTAAGCAGAGCATCTTAAAGGATAGAGGACCGTGAGGGCTTCCAGCACTCTGTGGAAATACTGTCCATCTGATTTAAAGAGAGCACCTAATGAGCTTTATAGTCACACCTGTTGTTTTTATCCCAAAGTGGCTTATCTCACTCATGCTCCTAAAGACCAAAAATTGGTGCTTTCACACTACTTTTTGTCAGGTGTTAAAGTATTTTACATCGTGGTGTCGTAAAAGGCATAAAAAATATGGCTGATACTCTACTTGCGCACTCTACGTGATTAATCCATCCACAATCAAGCCCTGTCAGCATATTAACACTGGCCTTACATGGGCCAGTAGCCATCAGTGATGTTTGTCCACACACTTCACAGCACAGGAGAAGTCAGCTGCCATGCTGCACACGGGGCTTTTACTATAAGCACAATGACCCCAACTGCAAATGAGCATCAAGGGAGGCAAAGGAGGAGCTTTTAGTGTAATACATTCAGATTGGAATTAGTAAAAGGTCATTTGCAGCGTGAGAGCATGTAGAGTGCCGCTGTGGTTCGGTCACTGCTGACAGTTTACTGATAACACGACACATCGTCAGCGATCGATGTCAGAGTGCAAAACTCTGGAGAAATCTTAATATCATGGTCCAGCTCCCTTCAAGTGAATCCTTTAATTAAACATTTTAATGGGAAAATCTGACCATAAAAATTAATGGATCGTTTCGTCACTGACCAGACATTCGTCTTCATCTTTATCCCACAAAAATTGCATGAGCACAGATCAGTTTTTAATATGATATGTGGGATCCAATTAATGGAACTTGTTTCCAGGTTACAGCACAAACCACACAGTTGCATGGTTGCAATGTTTGTTTGTTCAGTTCTAGCCAGTGACCTTTGTTGTATGTTATTCATCTCTATTTACCATTTCCTGTGGGACTTTACACCTGTCACTGTACAATAATGGAGTTTAACCATACCAGCAAGAATAAGTCATCAATCTAAAGAAAGGCATTTTACTTTCCACCTGCAACCCAGATATCAAAATAGTTGGGATGCTGTGTAAACATAAATGAAAACAGAATGCAATCATTTGCAAGAACTGATGAAACGTCATGGATGAGAGTTAAAATGTCTTCAAGAACCTCAAAACAAGTCCAGCTGGCTACAACACAGCATTTACAATTACTTGCAAAAAAAGAAAAAAGTGGATTTACAGACAATGAGCCAAACAGAGTAATATCTTTTACACAATCATTAGTTTCACAAAGTGGTGAATCTTGCCCCATCTTTGTTTGTGAATGACTGATTGTTTTAAGGATGCCCCTTTCATTCCCATCAATGATACAATCGTCTGTTACCAATGAATCAGTTTACCTGTGGAATATTCCAAACAGGTGTTTTTGAGCATTCCATAACTTTCCCCATCTTTTGCTGCTTCTGTCCCAAATTTGTTAAAAATATGCTGCTGGCATCAAATTCAGAATCAGCAAGAGTTTACAAAAATAAAGGAAGTGGATGAAATTTACTTTGAGGTGGTCACTACATTGAAAAGGGGACATTCATTAGAAATTGTCAAAGTGAACCAGTGAAGGTGAAAAAAGTGAGAAGTTAGAACTTAAAACACAACATTAGACAGAAGTCTAACAGAATATGTTGTTTGTTTGTGTTTTTGTTGTGGGGTTTCTTTTTGTCCCGGCACACTATATATCTTTATATTGGATGATTTAAACTTCTAAAAACAAAACCTCCTTCTCACATGTCACCTTTTACATTATTTACTTTTATTCGTTTCGCTCACTGGGCCTCGTTCGACATTGTCTCTTCATCTAGTGATTGATGTGAATGAATTCCACCTGACTAACTGATGCACTCAACGAACTTGAGCAGAAAAAGTGCTAATGCAGCAGCAACAGCAGAGCAGAGGCATATTACTTATCACAAGGTCAGCCAATCTCATCTTCCAACTCCGGCCTCTGTGAGAGGAAGTCGGGGGGGTTGACAGCAAAGGAGGGAGGTTTCGGGGACACCAGCAAAACAAAAAGGGCTGTGTTCGCCGCAGTGTGCCAGGGTGGCTTCCCTTTGCCCCCCCCTTCTGCAAGGGTCTCTCTGCCACTCACCTTGTGATCACATAGGGAGCGAAGCAAAGCATGAAGGTGCCGATGAAGGTGCTGATCTTCCTCGTCGCTCTCTGTCGTCGCCTCTTCTGCTCCTCCAGGCAACGCTGACGAACACTGAAAACAGAGTTTAGCAGGTTTAGAATCAGTTGGACACATTCAGGAAAGACTACAAAGTGTTGCTAAAATTCTCATACAGCAAGAAACAGATGCCCCCCTTTTACTGCTGCTGTGTAGACATTAAAGGGATAGTTCACCCAAAATTGAAAACTCAGTCATTGTCTACTCACCCTCATGCTAATGGAAGGTCTGGTGAAGTTTTTTAGTTCGCAAAACACTGCTGGAGTTTCACAGGAAAAAGGTGTTGCAGTCATTTCCCAAACAACTGCAGTGATTGGTGACCAATCCTCAAACATGAAAAAATCATAATAACCATAAAATACCTCTGTATTGTTTTTCCAAAGTTCGTCCTGAAGCCTTAACATCCCAAGTTGTTTTGTAAAATGTCAAACATGCCATGCTCTTAGTCTCACTGTTCGCTGTGGTCCATAAAAAATTGGTTGAAAATTTTTAAAATTGGTCACCATTCACTTGAACTGTTTAAGAGATAACTGCAACACCTTTTCATATGAAATTCCAGCAATTTTTTTGAGAATTTATTTTTTTTTTACCAGCCTTGCAGTGACATGAAGATGTTTAGACAATGATTAAATTTTCATTTTTGGGTGAACTATCACTTTAAAAATGGGAGAATAAAGCAGAAGCTGAGCTGTTCTAAAATGATAAATTTCTAGAAATGAATCCAGGGTGATTTAATGTGAGGATCCCCTCTGCATAGAACAATGAATTCAACACTTGATGTGTGTGTGTGCCGCATGAGATGTCATGATGATTACACCATGGTTTAAGTTATCCTATATTTTATGAAATGGTGGTCATCAGTATGATTAAAAATGGGAAGAGTGAGGACAGCCTTGATCTGCAGTACACGTGCACACACAGATATTGGTTTTTAGCTATCCTATATAGAGGCAGACTGAAGCAATCATGCTGGATGACATTTCAATTGACTCGGATTTTGCATCTGCTCTGCATACTGAGGACACACTTCAAATGTCAGTGCAAAGATTGCAAGATCTTGTTAGCTGTTCGCAGATACAGAACAGTGTCATTTCAGGCTTTAACAACAATATGAAAAGGAAGGATGACAAAGACTCCACTGAGGCTCCCAGGAAGTTTCTCCCCTTTTGGATGTGAGGATTCATTTTGTACAATTTGTTCTTTTATTCGAAGACTCTCTAATAGCTGAAAATCTCTCCGTATGTGTGCTCCAAATGTATAATAGTTAGAGGAGTGTGATGCAGGAGTAATACAAACAGGAATAAGCAGTTGACGGGGGGGCTCACCTGGGGTGTATATCCACCAGAAGCACCAAAGTTTGCATTGTAATAATGTCGATCCTTTTACAGTGAAATCTCGCCACTTTAAGCACTTTGAGGTATGTGACACACAGCACTATAAAAGACAGGAGAAAGGTGAAGGAGTGAAAAAACACGGTGAAGATAACAAACTGGGTCATGCTGCTCGCCCTCGGGTTGGACAGGGTGCAGGACGCGTAAAGCCGGTGGTATCCCACCCAGGAGAGGCTGGTGGCCACCGTAGAGAAGGACATGGAGTGCGCCCACGTGTACCCGAGCACAAAAGCGGCGTCTTTGTGGCGCATTTTGGAGTGGTACCTCAGGGGGAACACCACCGCGATCCACCTGTCGATGCTCAGAGCTGCCATGCTCAGCATCGAGTTGGTGGACAGGAAGGTCTCCAGGAAGCCCACGATCTGGCAAAAGCCGTCCCCTCCCGGCTGAGCCTTGCTGACGAGTCCAACCAGAGTGAGCGGCATGTTGGACACGGTGAGCAACAAGTTACAGAAGGTGAGGTTGAGGTTGAACAGACCTGGGACCTGCTTGCGGATCTCCGGGTTGTACAGAAAGCAGATCAGCACCAAGACGTTGGACAGCAACGACACTATGATAATCACAACCACCAACACAGAGAGAATCACCTCCGCAGTGTCCATCCTGTGCGCCCCGAAACTCACTTATCCCCACTTTCTGTGCGCATATCCAGGCTTCTTTCGCAGCTGCAAAATGGCACTAATTACCCATAACCGTATCCGTGCATCCCCAGATCTCTCCACTGTTGGAGATCCACTCTTTCTCTTCACTACATTGTCTCTCTCCACGAGCCAGCAGTGATGATCAGAGGGACAGTGTCATGATATGAAGTATTTTTGTAGATTTCCGAGCTTCCCTTTCTCCTATAAACTACAGGAAAGCAGCTCCCGCGCCAAAGATGCTCTATTCTGGCGCTGCGTGCTGCGCAGGGGTTTTGTCGTCCTGAGATGCGCTCTCGAGGCATCACCCCTCCGCACACACTGCACAGTGTGTGGGCTACTGGGTCTCTCTCCCGTCTCCTTTGAGAAACAGCAAACGACAAAGATCATTAATAAGAGTTAAGTTAGGTATTCCTACCATAAAAAGAAAATTGTACTGATTCCAGAGAGGTTCGTTTCTTACGCACGATCCAAACTTATTCTTGCAGAAAAAAATGTCAAGCAGATAATTACTGACGCAATATTTGTGTGTAAAATCCTCGTTTGTTCGTTTTTTTAAACTGTATTTTTTATAAATACTATAATGCATCATTATCTGATGTATTTAATGAGTATTTCTTGTCTTCACGTCTCCTTTAGACTTGTGGGAGACCTGCAGGCAGCTATGTACCAACAATATAATATCACACACTGGGAAATAAAAGCGCACAAATGATATCCTGTTAAGAAGCACAAATTAAAATATTCAAAAATCTTAAAACGCTAGAGGCTAGAGGACAGATTTATTTAAAAAGCTTTTTATCAAATGAATACTTTTTCCTTTTGGCTCATTCAATCAAACCTTATTTGGGCGTCAAAGTGATTAATAAAAGACAAATAATGTCGTGATGCTCAAGTCTGTTGTCATTTCTCTGACTCATCATCGCATTCCAGCAGGATCTCTTCCTCTCACTCTTCACAAATCAGTTCTGCTTCATCAGGCTTGATGAGGAGCAACGTCTCAAGCCGGATGACGCCCCCGTGCTCTGCTGCCCCTCTGGACTCGAACGTGGAGGATTTTCCCTCTCATCGGAGTGTGTGCTGCGGCACGTGAGCACGGAGAAGTACAGGTTGTAGTTGCGATGAGGGGAAGGGAGGAGTCAGAGTGAGAGCGCGTGGGCGGAAAGAGTTGTTGTCAAACGCATGCACAGGGTGTTTGACTGTGGTGCAGATGTGATATTATGCAGGTTCTCATCATTCAAGATGAGCATGAGGAGGAGATGTGCACTGAAAGTGATGCTCACTAAAGCGTCACTCTGCTTTGCTGTGTGTGCAGCACATGTGCTGATGCCTGCTTTTGATGCACAGAGAAAGCAGCTGCAGGGAAAGGAGGGACAACCGCGCTCACTGCTGGGCGTTATTTTTCTGAAATACTGCTCCATCTAAGCCCTAAATAATGCTTTATATGACTGATGCTTTTCCAGCATAATACATTCACATGTGACGGGACAATCAGCCTCTGGAGAAAAAGGCACACTCGAGCCCTGTCATGCTGCTGTCTGTGAAGCTCTCTCCTGTCAGTTCAGAGGCTTTATCAGCACCAAGCCACCAGTTGATCTCACGCACAAGTGCAGCTCTTTGTGGGCCCCGCTTTAATTAATCTTTTCATAATTAAATGCCAGCTCCACAGACAATAATGTCTGTGAGAGAAGTATTTCTAAAAATATTTCTTTAAAGGGACTGAGTGATATAGATGGAGGTTAATCTGCAGAGGTGAGAGCAAAGGCCTGTTCAAAGTGACAGAAAAATCCCTGTGAAGCATCATGCCACATTAGACGTGTGCACGGAACGTGGTTTTGATAAATATGGATGCTTTTTCATTGTTAATGCAGCTTCATGCAAATGAGGCCTGATTCGAGGTGAACACATGGGCCTGATGCTTTCTGGCCTCAAGTAGTATCACCTTGAATAAAAGCAGCGCAACAACTTCTTTTATTGATGCTGGTAGAGAACATCACATAGATTAGAATAATCATGCAAAGTAGAGATGCAACAGACTCACATAAAACATTGATGAGAACACTATAAAGTCAATCCAGATTTTAGCCATTATTACCCCTCAGTAATTTCATCATTCATCCATCTCAAACATCAATGACTTCTGGAGGGATCCTTAAAGAGGTCATGTTGTGCTTATTTTGGGGGTTCATATTTTATTCCTGGTTACTACCAGAGCAGGTTTACATGCTCTGATGCTCAAAAAATTCATCTGTTTTCTCATACAGCCAACTACAGCAGCCCTGTTTTTTTCCAGGAGTTTTGCCTCTGACTGAAACACTCTGTGTTAGCTCTGCCCCGCCTCTAAAGGCTTACTCTGCTCTGATTGGCCAGTTCAAACACACACTTTCCAGATGAACCTATAGAGAAGCCCAGCACACTGTGACACACTAGTGGTCTGAGTTTTAAAAAAAAATTGAGGAGAACAGAGCGTTCAGAGCCATTAGAAACAGGCCACAGGGATTACTGCTACATACACTTATCTCATTGTTTCATACTTTGGCATCATTTAAAACGGCAGTCCGACCTTGTAACACCATATATAGGTTGAAAGAGATTTTAAAAAGCAAGCGTAATATGACCCCTTTAAGCTTTGAGACCATGTAAATCTTTCAATGAGGGGAAAATTTGTGCATATTGTGCATGTAAGAGTAAAGTAGATTTGTTCCATTTCTAACAGGGTGCATGGCCCAATGTTAAGGTAACTTTAACCCAAATTGTTACAGGGTGACTTGATCTGATGATACTGATGATCAAAAGAATAATACAGGCAGTAATATGTCTCTATGATCCTCTTGCTCCTCTGCAACTATATTGCTTCTTGTCATTTTGATCATGAAGGTGGCACTACTTTATAGGGTACATGTGCTACAATACAGTATAGAAATGAGTATTTATAGTATATTGTTTAACAATATGTAGATCCAGGGCAAAATTGACAAAAAGGAGAAATTTGAAAAAAAAAGCCGCATTTACAATCCGTCTGCTGCTTCAGCACCACGGACAGCGTCATGGATTTATCAATACACGGCACAGTTCGGCTACTGATATTTCAGAGTTGTGGTCGAGGCCATAGATTCGAACTTGCACAAACATCAGTCAGATAAAGGATCAATGAGTCAGGCAGGCCAGAAAAACAAACAAGCATATTTAACTACACAACCCCTCTGTCTGCACTCTCTCGCTACAAGAATGGAGAGGGACGATGCAGGTCATTGTGGAGGATGCATTTTGGTCTTTTTGCTAACAAGGGGGATGGCGACGCTCTCATCCCCCCTAAAATCGCCTACTGACTATAGGGCTGCAACTAAGAATTATTTTCATCAGCTATGTGTATTTATTATTTAACTTGTAAATTAATTGTTTGTCCATAAAATTACTTTTTAAAAAAAGCGAAAACCGGTATAAAAAATACTACAAAAACAATCAAAATTTCATCAAACTGTTTTTTCCTAGTCCAAAAGATCT
>JAQLOL010000014.1:7880721-7896757 GCA_029783665.1 Naso thynnoides
TTAGCAAAAATATGCAATAACTAAAGGGAAAATAATTTAGACTCAAGAAATTTAATCAGTATTTGTGAGCATTACACATAAAAGAAGCAACATGTTAATAAGCAAGTCTTAGAGGTGTAAAAAAGTGTGTTTTTACACACTGAACAGATCCAAGCAAGCTGTCCCACCTGCTTCCAATGAGATTATATTTCTCTGAAGCTAAGATAACCAACTCTTGGATTCAGCTCTGTATGTTTAAAAATAGTGTTTATCATCTCATTTAACTCTTTAAAAGACTTTCCCAAAGTGTCAGACTCCTCTGATAGGTAGGCTACATATCAAGCTAAAATAGTGCATTATTTTCTTCCAAGCTAATTCACATTGTTATCATCATCTTTTCTCAAGTAGAAGCAATTTAAAATGGCCAGTATATTGCCAAGGTTTGCCTGGTATATACAACACTGGGCAGAAACTGCACTTCTGTTTTGTCTGTCACTGAGAGGGTAAATTAAAGTGCAGGAGCATCTACAAATATTCGCCATGTTCACTGAGGAGCCAAGGGCACTTGTCTTGCCTCTCTGAGATAAAACTGAGAAAAGCACCTTTGGATTTTATGGATGCCCTCCTCTGCCTCCATGTGAATGTGTCCCATGTGGACTCTTCCTGTTAAACAAGAGCTGTTGTCATCCGTCCTTGATCTCAACAGCCTGCAGCGAGCTTGCGTTTTACACTCATCCTGCCTTCTCATCACCTGTTTTGTGTTGAAAAGTCAATTTTCTCATTCACTGATCTAATTCCCTGCATGGATTAATTTGCCTCCCCAGTTTGATTTAACAGTAATTTAATAAATCCTTTAAAAAATTTCATCAGTGTTCCGGTCACCTTTGAGAATAGCCTTAATTAGAAACGCTAATGCGTAATTATTCTTTTTATTTCCGGCTTAATGTAGCTGGCATGAATACAGTGCAACAATGGGATGATGGCAGATTTAAGGCGTCTGAAAATTAATTTCATATCCGTGTGATTACATGAACATGAGAGTGTAATTTATTTTTCTCTCCTGTTAGCATGGACTCACTCTATCTGGCTTGCAGGAGACTGCAATTAACCTCTGGTGTCTCCTCTCCAGCCTGCAGCTTTCTCAGCGATGTAACTAGTAATGCTTCATTAAAGCAGGCCTGTTTCTTTCAGTGAAACTTAATCAAAATTAAGATCTTATAAGTCTCTAAAGTAATTTGGTCCAACTTGTTATTGTTGCACTAACATTTAAGATTTACATCCAAACAAAATGACATATACTCACCTTAGTTAAAAGACATGTGACACACAAAAATCTGCTTTAAAGCTTGAAAATCACTGCTGGCCAGATTGAAAAGCAAAAGCCGTGACTCTCCTGTTTGTTCAGCTGGTTGTCTAATAAAAGAGATTAACTTGGGAGTCCATTGTCATGATGACACAAGCTCAGTCATTTATTCATGCACTGCTGCCACCTAGTGGCAGGCTGCAGTATTACAAGCAGACTCAAACAATGAACTGTGACTGCAGCAAAATTTAATCAGTGGTTCCTCCTTGTGGCAGAGCAAGGTCAGTGCTGTTTTTATCTCATTTCCTTGTTATTTATAGTGACGGCTCCTGTTGAGTGGCATTTGCAAATTGCATGTCAGAGATACATGAATCATTTGACACCTTTGAAGGTAAGCAAGACGCGACCCTACGGACTGGGCTTTCAGCCAAGAGGCTGTTTGACAACTTGAAATATTATGACCGAGTTTTTTTTAAATTCAACACGACATTACAAGCTGCTTTATTAGTTCCTGTCCAAATATTTGCTCTTGCACAAAGCCACTGGTCCATTTAGAAAATAACAAGGCTGCTCTGGCTGAAAAGTGGTTTAAAATGTACAATTATCCTAAATTTATGGACAAAGAAAGAAGAAGTAAAGGTGAGTTGACTTTTAGAACCTATTAAAATGAAGGACGCTGGTACAAAAGACCCAAGACGAAATTTCATTTAACGTCTGCCGTGTTTTTTCAACACAACATGTTCAACATTAATGTTGAAAAGCCACTGCCTCACCTCTTCCACAGTGCTACCCGGCAGGGAGCCACAACCTCCATAGTGGCATTACCCTCTGAATTAATGGTGCTCAGCGGCCATAAGAAAAAAAAAAGCGATTTTAATTACAGGCTTTGGTGATACCACTGAGGCAAAGTGAAAGATGGTGGCAGGGAAACCTTTTGTGCCTTCAGAGGCAGCACAGCTGAGCTAATTTGAGCTTCCATTATTTCCCACTCTAGAGAATAAGATCTTTACTGCTGGTGAATTAGAAAAGGACATTATCAAACATAGTTCATGCTTTCTAGTTTAAGTTTCCCCTCTGGTGTACAACATTTTTCCAAAGATAAGGTATAGATTGTCATCACTCTTCAAAAATTCTAAATCTAGGAGAAAACACTAAAATTCAGTTATTTTTGAAAAATTCTTTCTTTATATAGATGAAATGGGGTTAAACTTGTAATCAGAATTATTCCTTTATTATCATTCTACAAAGTCATATATCAATGTGAATGTTCGCTGCAGATTTTAAAGCACTAATGATCAACTTATTGATCCAAAATTTAGCCCTTTGTCAGCTTTGACCTGGGCTTCACAGTGCAAGTTTGAAACAGAAATGTGAAGTAAAACCTAAAACTTCTACAGGAAAATGTTTGTCATCGCCTATGATGTATACTAAAAAAAAGTTTTATTTCTTTCAAGCACAAAATAATACAGTCATATCAGACTTTTCTGAATTTGCTCCTTCAGCATTGCATTTCCAGTACTTTTTTAAAAAACACTTCCTCTGCCTTGTAGCCATTTGTCTGATCATACCAATGGTAGACTGCTGCTGCAGGCCTCATGCCAGGCTCAGTTTGTCCCTCTGCTGGTTCTGTAACTGTATCCAAGCAGAGATGGATGGACAGAGTCAGCACCTACTGTTCAGTAAATGTCTATAATCAACAGTCAGTAGCCAGAAGAGGATTTTTTAAAAACTTCTATGCAGCCACAAAGTTCCAGCACACAGGTAAATAAAACATCATTCAGAAAATGGTTTAAGGGCAAAAATAAATCATGTTAACTGATTTGTTTTTAGTTTTTTAACCTAAGTACCAGCTGTTCAATCTTTGTTTTTGTGAAGATTTGTAGTGATGAATTACTGCCTGTTGGCTGCCTTTCTTTGGGTTATTTGGTGATGAGACAGCTTGCATACGACTCATCTACGTGTTTGAATATTTCCAGACAAACTGTGTTGATCCTCAAACAGAATTTGAGAAGGTTTTTCTTCATCATAAGTAACTAGCGAGAGTTTTCCCATTAGAGCAGATGTATAAAGGTGAGCATATTGCTCATAACCGGGACACTCAGTGCCCGTGGAGCCCTGCAGATGGCAGGGGAGACAGCCAGTCCAGCCAGTCCTGAACATCGCTTTCACCTGAAACTCAAGAAGCACCTCTTAAAGAGAGTCACTTGCAATCAGAAAGCCTCCATTTAATTACAACACACAGGAAATTACCGAGTGAATGGGTCAGGCGCTGATAAGAGGCTGAGCCCTGGGGATGACAGCTCCTGAAACCCGAGGAGACCCAATCTCAAAGCCGACTTATCACAAAGGCTAAGTCTGGAAGTCTGACAATCTGATTGTACTGTCATCCAGATTCATAATTAATATATTTATCAAATTAATCGCTGAAAAGAGCCCTGGTCTCCTAAACAGTAGGCAGATTCATTTGCCACTGGCTCGGCTTACCGCTAATAACAGTGTTGTCAGTGAAATGGGCCCAGAGGGGGCCAATGCCCCAGACCTCATGACAGACAAATTGCTCATCTGTGTAGGGATGATATAGGGATTTTAGAGAGTGAAAGAAAGAAAAATGTCATTGTTTGGTGACAACCACAATTGCAGCCTTGTTTCAGATTGTGAGTACCAAGTTGGGGGAACACGAAAGGGTATTTTCTGTTCGGGGAGAGCTGAAAATACCTGTTGTTATTCCTCTGGTTTTACAAATCACTCATCAAAGGGGCTTTTTTGTTGCTGTCACATGTTGTTCAAGTGAAGAAGTATGTTCACAGCATATCATCACACAGATGGAAATGAAACAGTGCTGTATAACTCTCTGTGGAAGACACATTTATCATCACCAAAGCTGCAAAATCTACAAAATCAATCTCATCTTAAAGTACTTAAGCCTTCGTTCATTTTGTAACTTTGAGTGTTTGTGATCACAAATGTATTCCTAATATGTAACTCTCTAAAATTTATTTATTATCTTCACAAAGACTTTCACTTTCCCCTCCTCTGTGTTGGATGTGTGGTAGCAATTTCAGTTAAAATGATTCCACACTTCTGTCCATACATTTTTACATATAAAACACCTCTTGCATTGTTAATGTTGTTAAGAAAAGAGTGACCTTTAATAGAGCTTAAATCTTCTCTGTCAAAGACATCATGTCACCCATCATGTCTGTTGTAGCTAATTACAAATCGGACACATATGGTTCAATTTAGAGTGCTAATGAGAATCATGAAAAGCTGCTCAGAGAAAGTGAAGCGGCCTCTCTTTGTCTCCTGGATTTCCATCTGGGCCCCTGAAAAGCCTGAAATGAACCATAATTATTGGTAATCAAGCCATGTCATCAGATACCGATTGTGGAGCTGTAATCTCATGATAAATGTCCGAAACACAAGTCCGAAAAAATCCCAGAAGATGAGGATCAATGACGGAGACGCATTTCTTATTTACTTTTATAACAACATATTGATTAAATACAATTAAGTGTCCCAATAATAATGTTATTTTTTTTATTTTATTACACTTCGTTCACCTACTGTTGCCCTGATACTGGGGCTTTATAATTATCTGCCTTTTATTGTGTTGTTTACCATTTATTGTCCTTCATTTTTTCAAGTTAATAAGATTTTAAAAGATAAAATCACTAATGTGAGTAGAGTGCTCACATCACTGTAGAAACATTTTAAATGGGAAAATAAACCTACATCATATTTGACAGTTATTTTCAAACCTAAATCATATCTGAAATTAAATTCAAATACTTTTTTTGGGAGCAGTAGTACAAACAGTGCTGACGTTTTGTCATCCTTTGTTGGTGTTCACTGCAAAGTCACTATACCAAAACATGTCATCACTGAGCTGAAAATCAACTCCTGATTTTGGCATTAAAGGACCATACCTTTTTTTTTTTTTTTTTTTACTTCTCACCATTAGCAGAGATCACATCTACCTTCTACAAATGTTGCTGTTTAAATTCGACCATGTGTATACTTTAGTAGCCATTCATGTCAAAACAGGGTATAGAAACACTATAGGACATGTGAAAGTTACTAGGTATGGGAAATTCCCCCCTTCAAAAGAGAACATCTGTTTTTATTTGGTCAAAAATTGCTGAGCAAGGGAGAGGGGAGCCTGGAGCCATTGAGCTGAAAGTTATTACGCCTGGGAAAATAGTCCCTCACAAGTGCTGCCTTCCCGGCTCGAATATTAGCATGAAGAAGATTTTTACACAGATGTTCTTTTTAACTAATGTTGTCACACATTTTCAGATACTTTCTGTAATGTTTTTTGAATATGGACAAAATGTAAACGAACACAATATCTCATAGGTAGAGCTTTTTTGGGGGGAAAATGTGTGGGGTTTATGTAACCTTTGTGGCCGATGTTGAAAAAGGGCAATGACATGTAGGAACACTGGTATGGTTCTTTAACAAAAGCTGCATTTAGAGGACATGAACATGCAAAACTCCAAAAGTGAAATGCAAATTTGAGGACTGGGCAGCAAAATTGCTTGTGGACATGTGATGACAATCATCATTCACTTCTTTTTCTGTTTATAGCACAAAGAAACAAAAGTGCTTCAACGGTAAATGCTCCGCTGATCTTGTCTTGTTTACTTAGTAATAATGTTGTTTTAACATGTTGTCCTCCTCAGCACTTACATTGCATAGTTGGTGTTTATGCCGTCTGTCAGTGGCCTGTCGAGGTCCTCTTCCTGCGAGAGAGGCGGCCGGTTCAGCTCTGAAAGGCTGAATGGAATGACTCTTCACTGCCAGCGACTGCAGCAGGCAGGTAGCTGTAAAGGCCGGCCTGCACCAATCAACTTAGTTAGAGGGCTCTTTCTGTAATTGCTGACTATTAGAATATGTGGCACGAGGGGTTCAACACTATTTTCAAACATGATGAAATGGCATCAAGGCCTCCTCTCACAGCCAGTGATAATTGAACAATTAAACTTTAGCATACAAATTACCTCTTCATATGGCATAATAATTACTGAGGCAGGCCAGTCACAAAGAAGGCTCCGCAGGGTTGATACCATAACTGTTTTTCACACTTTCATGCTTCATTTTTGTGCCCATGTTTAACTGGGTTTTATATATATGTAAGATTATTAGTTTTTTGGCTTTGTAAGTCATTGGACAATTAGCAATTATTTGGCAAAAAAAGACCCCAAAAAGCCTTATTCAATTTCATTTTTACAGTCTTCTTTTGGAGCCTCCTTTGCTTTTTCAGGTAAAATTGTCATAATTACAGAGATGATTGAGACATTTGGGACATTTTCAGACCATTTGCTTTAGGTCGTCCAGCTGCAACCCCTATTAAACATCTTGAATTAGACGGGATTTAAATCACCTGGTTTGATTGGGGCAGTTAAGCACTTCATGCTCCCCGCTGCAGAATGCTAATTCACCCTGAATGAACGAACAGGAATACTCAGAGAGCATATGGAGAATCTCTCGTATTAATAATTCAAAGGAAACGAGCAAAAATTAGTGAGTAGAGCCACAGCAGTGTCATGTCGCCATTACTTCTGCAAATGAGATATTTGATTTGAAGGATTGAAAATGGAAATATCGTCTGCAAGTTGAATTAATGCCTTTTTTCTGCAGTGCTAGAAATTGAATATCATCCAATTCTGACAAATACGGGAAATTCATCCCACTATCATTCACCAGATTATGCTTGTTTCATTCTGCTGAGGTCACTCAGCCCTCTATACAATAAGCCCCCACCATAATGAACTCTAATGCTTAAGTACACTTTAGAGGGGACCTAAAAGCCCTCAGCAGCTCCTCAGACACACACAGTGGAGCTCTTCAGGTGCATTAGGTGAAAATGACATTAGCACAGACAAAGGTAGCAAGGCTTTAGGGTCCACTTGAGGCAGGCAGTGGACCTGAAGAGGGCCTGTGGTTCAGTCCATGACAAAAGGCTGAAGACAACGACGTGGGTCCTGCAGCAGCAGTGTATGGACACCAAAACAAGTAGCTGCTAACATTTCTGCAAAATGTCTTTTTAGTATTTTGTGCACTCAGTTCCTGAAAGAACATAAAATGAATGGTGAAGTTGAAGACAAATATGAACTCATGACAATGTTTGACCCCATCTCCTCCACGATGGACAGTCAGAGATGAGAAGGACAGATTATGAATTTGATATTAACTCCTACCGAAAAGGCCAAACTAGGAGCATGAAGCACATTTAATATAGCCTATAAATATGGCTTCTCACTCTCTCTCTCACACACACACACACATGCACATCATTTGCAAGTTCCAATACAAGATGATTATATGTGTTGATACGTCAAGGCAAAAGATGAAAATGATTGGAAATGTATCACGAGGCGGTGATTGTGGACAATATTAAACTCCACAAAGAAGCTTTTGTTCTTGAATTCCTGCAGCAGTTCTGCCAGTATTGCCTCTGCTTTAATTTAATATCTATTTATTTTACTCCATTGTATGGGTTTTATTGAGGTTGCGCCTACTTTATCACCCCGATCTCGACCAGAAGTGAAGGTCAGGAGAGGCAGAGTGCCTCTGTTTATTGGCTTCCATTGAGCCCATATGAGCTGATTTGGCTATCTGTCCTTGATATTAAGTTCTTTCATAGTATTTTGTGCTATCCGGATATTGTTTAACACCACATTGAGATATTCACTGTGTATTTACTGCTGAAATTAAATATTCTTCATCACTTTTGTAATATCCTCTCTGTGGGCTCATGCAGGATGTGAGAATCCCGTTGGATGTTCTTAGCAGACTATCTACAAGTTCAAGAGGAAAAAACAATATGTATTTCATCTGTGTGCTCTCATAAACTATGTAATGCAAAATCTTATATTTACAGCCAATTCTTGGATAAACCTCTCGACATTTTTGTAATAAGTCTGTTCTGTACTCTCAAAGGTCAACTGGAAATATGTAAGATCATTTTATTTCTTTATTCAGCCTCATCTTGTGCAGGTATATCATGAAATTAGTCGTATTTCTGAGAATAAATACTAACTTTACTGAGCCCTATATACAAAAACACAAGAAAAATGTGATTTTACCACAACAAGGAGTAAAGTTAACATGTTATCTTTGTAACACAAGCAACGCTGCATGCACAGATTTGCGCTATGCTTTTAATTCTATGATAGAATCTTGACAGTTTTCTGTTTGTGATTTCCAAGGACTTAAAAAATCTGAAAAGTGTGGCTTGTTTTTGTGTAATATAAACATATGTTGATATTTTAGGAGATTTTTTCTTTTTAAAAATTTAGTTTTTACTTGATTATTGTGACAGCTAATTTCTATTTTGCAGACTTTGACTTAACATGTCATAGGTAAGGAACTCTCTCTAGCTGAGAAAGAACTACAACTCTAAAAGGCATTTTCAAAAGACTTTCAATTTCAATTTGTAGATGAGAACCGCTTCTGAGTGAACATTTGCAAAACTGTTGACTCAGCTGACGTTCAAAGTTTATTGTTAAACATGGAAACTGCAGCAGAGAAATAATCAGGCCACAGTCTGTTTCCCAGCTATTTTGAAGCTTTTTGAAGCTTGAAGAAATTATGGATGTTCAGTTAAAGCAGGAAGTGCTGATGAAACTCATGTAATAGAATTAAAGGCTCCAGAAAAGCTAGCCTACTTAATGGACCGCACTGTGACATTAGGTGTTTTTGTTTGTTTGGGTTTTTTTTTTGTCTAGTTTGAAATATTTTTTTTGGTGGTGGTCCCCCCCCCCAAAAAAAAATAAAAATAAAAAAAAAATAGTGGATAATTCTGAATTTACTTGTACTTACAGAGTATTTTTACATTTTGACATGTAGGCCTAAAAATACTTCCAGCAGTACAGTCAGGCAATCTCTCAATCCAAAGAATCACCTGAAAATCACATGAACAGCAACAGGAATCGTCCCCTGAATGCATCATTTAGTCTTCTTTTACGCCTCATATATCATACAAATGTTCGACTAACCATTTAGTAGCAGAATAAAGAAGTCAGTTCCCTAAATGCACCATGGAAAAGGCTGCAGGACTGAGTTACGTCCTCTGACGTCATGTCTCCATGGGGTGAAATATGATGCTGTACGTGGTGCACGTGGTCTGTTGTTTACTTCTTCCAGGAATGCTGGAAGTGCTGCTGGAGAGGAGGAGGAGGAGGAGGAAGAGGAGGGGGGCGGTGAAATTGTGAAACCGCTTTCCTGGATAGAGTTACGGGTTGCTCAGCACTTGGAAACAAACACATAAACCGACATTAACGCCGGGAAAATGTCGAGCTGAATTCCCTCGTTTTTCCTCTTGAAAGGCTCTTTAAGCAGCGCGAGACCTCCGCAGTACGTATTGTTTTTTTTGTTGTAGTGCTCGTGCCAGCAGCGCGTGCAGCTCCTCTCTGCTCTTTGTTCTCTCCGCAGGGTCGCGAAGTTCAAGTTCAAACGCTGAAGTGGCGTCAACAACGGTGTGAAGCCCGAATGTAGCAGTTGGCCGTTAGCTCTCCTGATGCTTTTAAGGCATAAAAACTATACTGAAGCAATAGAAACTGTGTTTTCAGTTCAGTTGTTCAATTACAGCTTTGATTCAGCTGGGAAAAACAAAAAAACAAAAACTAATTTGATGTAGTTAAACTGGAACACAAACATGTCTGACTAGAACTACAGGCTTAATATAGCCGAGTTTAAACTCCCTGTCTGCATCATTTTGACAGTTGTGTGGTTACTGAGGGAAGCAAAACAACTGAAGGTAGAATCTTGACAAATTTAGGCCATTTGCATGATTTTATTGTTCTCTCTTCAGATAAAGATTAGAATGCCTCAGCTTGGAAGTCTGTTTACCCAGTTTCAACTTGGCTCCAAAGCTTCAGAAAGTGCTCAAGGCCAAACACCGACACTACCTGACTTTTTAAAGCATGTCAGGTAAGTAGCCTATTTACTGACCTGCTTGTTGCTTATTTACCTCTAAACTTAAAGCAGCACTAATCAATATTTGATAATGAACCTGCAGAGAATTATCACCCAACTCTGTAGTCTGAAGGAATGTTTTAGCATTATTAAGCTGATTGTTTTGGTTTATCAACATAAACCTTGTTTATCTGAAAAAGCTCCAATAAAACTGTGGCAACTGACATATAAATTTAGCAACTAGCTCGTGAACATGGAACATTGAGCATGTTTCCCCTCACAAGTAGGTGGAGACTAAAACAGAGCCAAAAGGAGACTGAATGTCTGACTTTATTCACAATATGAAATATGAAAGAAAAACAACCAAATCCATGCTAACGCTGCTCTGTGTTCACTGGACACGTTTGCCAATATGTTTGCTGTTACAACTTTATTATATGATAATGTCTATGTTGCTGCCTCAGAGAGGTCAAAATATTTTTTTTCTTTGTACTTTATCTGTAGGAAACTTAGTGGGTTGAGACAAGAAGATGTGTATTATAATCTGCGCATCCCCAACCAGTTTCAGACCACCAAAGATGACATCAACATAGTCATCCTAACAGGTTGGTATCTAGAATAAAACGACATTCCTAGCTTGAATATTGGTCTTGTTCTTTAACACTCTTTTTCTTATAAATGAGTGTTGAGTTAGCCGTTATCAGTTGTACTAACCTAGTCTTCACATACAGATGTTGGAATTGTTCCAAAAGCACCAACAGTGACCACCACATCATATGTATATATTTGTGCATTGAGATATTTGCTTAAAATTTCCCAATATTTGAGTTAATTAATACTGAATAAATTCACAGAAAATATTTTATGTCTATACATATAGATATAGAGAGTTGGCTATTAAGTTTATGTGGTTTTACACTATACGTCTGAGTTTGTAAATCTTCTTTTTAGTGGTAAATCTTCTTTTCAATCGGGTCAGGGGATTTTCTGCATGGATGTGAAACCCTGGAGAGGCAAAGTGTCGGCTCACAATCAAAACTGGCATGTGCAAGTGAAAGAAGAGGACCAAAACTTTACCAATACCTGCATTGAGCAGCTTAAAGATCCACTTAAAGCTGTCATGGTAAGAAAAAAAGACACATTTAGCTGAAATGTTGAAATACCATCACGAAAACCCGAATGTCAAACTGTGTGGCACACTTGTGCCCAAGGTTTAAACAATTGTGCTGCACATTGTTTTTATCCAAAACTCCAGCCGGGTTAAGAGATTCTGAGTCACCAAAACAATTTTTATGGAAATTTCAAACACTACAACAGGGTTCCCTGAAGTTTCCAAGTGGTTGCTCTTCATTTGAAAGGCAGTAATTATGCTCACAGGGGCGGTGAAAGCAGGCAGGTGCCTAAACACAGCTGTCACCGTATGCGCCCGGGTCTGTGAGGAGTCATTCATTTCCATCTCTATAGATGCTCAGCGTGGACAGGGAGCTTGACAGAGGAGTGACGGCAAACACTCACTGCATTATGTAAATAATTACACTTAAATTGAACATATTAATTTCATTAATCCACACAAAGCGGATACATCTCGACCAATGGGCTAATTTAAAGATGTATAGTTTCTTAAATTGGGTTCTTTTCGAAGAAAAGTGGATACTCAAGCATTCAAAATGATTGTTAATGCATGAAGCGGCTCAAATTCAAGGTGGATACATGTGTCATTTTTCACTTTCGTTAAAATTGTGGAGGAGGATACCTGGCCTCAGTTCAATAAATTATTACTTCTTAAAATCCAGTAGGTGGTAGCATAGTTTAATAATCTAATCCACATCCAAATGTGAATTATTTGCATAAACTAAACCAGAGATACAGTATAAAGAGAAGATGTTCGAACTCTCCGCTTCAAGAGAACAAGCAACTATATTGATGTTGAATTAACTGAAGCAAGTTTGTTTGTCTGTCACAATTCTGATTTAAGTCTTAGCCCTTTTTTATTTTTATTTTTAACATTCTTTGCCCATATGTACATGAAAGTTCCAATAGTATATAAAGTAGTTGTGCTTGCAGATTTGCATATCATAGAAAAATGGACTATTGGCTTTGGCGGAGGTTTAGCTGTAAGGAGTGCGAACACGTTTGTTTTTGCTGTTTGTTTGTTTTTTCTACAAAACCAGGTTTAAATTTGCAATACAACTTCTCAAATGTCAAATGTTCTTCCCTAGATCAAGACAGCTGACTTATGCGGCCACCTGAAGAGAAGCGGAGTGTCTGTGCGCCAAAACCTCTTCTTCCCCCGGGTCATCTTCCTCTCTCCAGACTGTGAGCTGGATGAGGAGCTGAGGAAGAAGAGGGAGCTGGTCTCCCACAGCCAGATAGATGACTTCCTCAGGTCTTTCAAGGAGGGCTACATGGCCTGGATATCAGATGCACTGACGCCCTCCTGGCTCTCTGGTGAGAGAGTCCTTAAAGTATATGCATTAGTTATTCACTGATGTTTTAATATCTCCATCTTGGCAGGCTATTGTCATCAATTACTGAGTTTTAACATGAAGAATTTTTCTTGCTGTGTTTTATTCTGTTTCCAAATCAGCTCGTTTCAAAAATAGACTAATAGAAAAGTGACACTTGTTTGTTGCTCATTCAGCGTGTTTTCAATACTAATCCACTTTCAAAGTGTTGTTTTTCTTGATATGAGTGCAGTGGTCCACCTTAATCTGCCTTGTTGTCTTATTTTAGGAGCCAGGCTCTTTGCTTGAATAGCAGTGTTGTCATTTCAAAGTTTACTGGAAACGTTTTTTGCATGTCTTCCCATCTCTCTCTTCTCTCATTTCCTGTCATCTCCCTCTCAAATACTCAAAAAAGTTGCTCAAAAATAGTTATAACCTTCTGATCTTAAAGTTTTTTCTTGTTTAAAGATATTAAGACTTTCAGGACCCAACAACTTGATCTGTATCAGTCCTGTGTAGAAATAAAAATTGGACAGCCCCCTTACAGTTTAACCTTTTCTTCTTAAGTTTTTAATTGTTTTGTTTTGTTTTGTTTTGTTTTTGTTCTGCAGGTCATCTGTCTTACAGGCAGATGGAGTCCGTGCGGGAGGTCCTGAGGAAGGTGGGAACGTGGGATCTGGTGCGGCTGCACTGTGGCGAGCAGCTGAAGGGCGACTACCAGGGCTGCCAGTACATCGCTCTCAACCGGCAGGAGACGGACACACTCGAGTTCTCAAGAGTCAAGACCCTGTCAGCCGATTCGCTGTGGGCCCTGCTGGGACACGCTCCTCAGGTCAGTCCTCTGTGCTGGCTCTGATGAGCTACCAAGACCAAAAACTGTCTGTATGTAAGGTTTGAATGAACCAGAAGACCAGCAGGTGGCAGTATTACTTTACACACTCACAATCCGTTTTTCTGTCATTCACTCATGACTGGAAACATACAGGTTTGATTTAGGGTGAAGACCGCAGAGCATGACAGCAATTTTTACAGTTATATGAAAACAATTAGGACATCATAATTCACAAATGTCAACATATTACTGTATATACATTAGATTAAGTGATTGCAGCACAATTTTGGTATTTTGTCAAAAAAAATTCAGTTTTTTTTCTTAGATTTTCACCCAACCACACACAGAGAGAGAGAAAAATTTAACTGTCAAGCTAAGTCCAGCTAATTACGTATTTTATTTATTTAGGGGTAATGCAATAAGACTTATATCAGTACATTATTGTAATTTATTTATTATAATATAATCTAGAAAAAGCAGAACAAGGCTTTTCTTAACCTGTTTGGCTACTGCTACTTTAGTGTGCTCTCCCTAATAATTTCCATGAACACTTCTATAATTAATTACTGTCTTAATCTTCAGTTTTTTATTGAGTCATTCTGCCTGCCTGCAAGGTACTCGTTAGCGTAATTGATCGAATCGAGACAATTGGACAGTCTAAAAAGCCTCATCTGAGCTTTTTCACATTTTCAGATTGCTTGATTTTTTTTTGATTATTCTTGCTTTCTTGCTTTATTATTTTTGATTTTATTCTAAGATAATACATGGATTTGGCTCATTAGTTGCCTGTTGTTGTTGTTGTTGTTGTTGTTGTTGTTGTTGTTGTCTCCAGGAGGTGAAATGAAAGGAAATCATTTGCGAACATTAAATTAAACAGAATTAAGTAAATGTTGGACAGGCAGTAAGGTAGCATTTTTAAGACCTCTGCTCGGCATCCATGACAGATTTCACACCCGGTCTCAGCACCCAAACACTGTGGGTTTTCCTTACAGACTCCACTCAGGCTTTATCTAGCCCACCCCCATACATCCAGACTGTATGTGCTCTCCCCTCTTTGCCTCCAGCTGCTGTGTATTTGATACATGACCCAACGATCATTAGACAGTCTCCAGCGGGCCCTTTCTACCCCGAGGGGACACACACGGCGACAACAAAATATATTATTTTCAAAGAAATATTTGTTAATGGAGGCTCGGAGGGGCAAAACTCCTTCCCATATTTCACAAAGAAATGTGACAGGGGAAATATATGGTAAATATTCTGTTGAGTTTCAAATGTAATAGACAGGCCTATTTATTTGTTTCCCATGATCAGATTCCAGGAATTCAGCTTCAATAGCCACAGTAAGGAAAAATACATTTTGCAGTAGGATTTGTGCACAACATAAATAAAACATTTAAGATTTTGCTCCTTTGGACTCCATGACAGTCACCCACTCTGCATTTAAAGAAAAAAAAAAAAAAAAAAATATCTTTGCTCATGTGCAGCAGCTGCGAAGGGAAGCTGGGGGGCTGGTAGAGAAACCTGATATCTCCCCCAGGCGTATTTTCAGAGCCCAGAAATAATGCATGCTTTTGATTTGTTACTTGTAAACACACAGGGCAGAAGACCTGCGATACGATCCGCAGCTTCACTCAGGCATCTGTTTGGTTGTAAGAGGTGGCACCAGATGCATCCACAAAGCCACCGAGGAGGTGCTAGGTGTGTTTTCTGTGGGCTCGGTCAATTACTCTGCGGAGAATTGGATGTCTACATGTCCCCAAAGTGGAGAATGATTGAGTGGAGTGGCTGTAATTTATTAATTATGGTCTATATTCTTAGACCACGGCTCTGGCTTCATTCAATTTGTATGGATTGAGGGGTAATTACAGTGTGTGTGTGTGTGTGTGTGTGTGCGTGTGTGTGTGTGCTTTAAGGAGAGGAAGAAACAGCTAAAGATCTATTCAAGTCATAATTTCAAGTGCAGGTTACTTATGTTGTTCATCATGTCTCCTATTCTGAAATGTGACAGATGAGGTTTTTGTGCCAGTTTATATAATAAGGTTTATTCAGGAGGAGCAGAAATGGAGCCTCTCTTACATTCAGCATATAGAGTGTTTACTAATTGCATAGCTGAAAAAACAACAGTTGAGTTCCTTCGACGGTAACTTGACTACACCAGGCTGTCATCTGATTAAAGGGGACGAAAAGCTGCAAACTCACCCACAACATCTCTGCTCACAGATAATCAGACCTCAGTTACCAGAGATACATCTTGTCCCTCTGACGGGCAGCTTGTTAATTTAACTCCATGCTGACATTCCTCTCTGTTTGGCCGTCTCCCCGGCTGCACGCGTCACCAGCCTGTAATGGACAGGCTGGTGCGCCTGGTGCTTAGCACAGAAAAGACGGAGAGGGGAGACATCAACTGCTTTGTGGTGATAATGAATGGAGGCACACAAAAGGGCCAGGAGCCGGCCATTTACAAAGCCTGCAAATTCTGCCGCCTAAATAGATGATATTGGCAGCCGCTGTGGCTTTTTGGTCTCCTTTATGTAGAGAAAAAGGTATTCAGCCATT
>JAQLOL010000014.1:7900935-7912201 GCA_029783665.1 Naso thynnoides
TGATAATTCAAGAGACTGTCCTCATTCAGTAGGAAGTGTTGCAAAGCTTGGTTTATTATATTTACTTATTAATTATGCAAATTCAAACTAAATTGCTCTGGTTATAGCAAAAACCTGTTAAACAAATACAAAAATCTTAATTTAATGACTGCCACTGCTCGTGTTACTTCAAGCACTACAGCTGCTACTTTAAAAACCATCATTACTGCAGCTGAGTGAATTGTTTACTTAGCACTGTTCAGGCTAAGATGAATTAACTTCTAAAACATCTTAACTTCATCAAGGGTTTATTAGATGTTTGGGAGACTTTTTCAGTTTCAGGTGAAAGTAATCTGCATTGCACCTACATTTTTTTTATGTCAGGAATTTTTGTTTTGAAAAGGATTACAATGTCTACAAAGACTGGACCCAATTTTTTTCTAGAAACTCTTTGCATGTTCCTATTCATGTAAGTCGTGACACTGTGAGGGGTTTCTATTTTTGTCCCCTCTAAAAGTTAAAGAATTTTAAGATCTATTAAAAAAAATCTCTTTTCCAATTTGACAACCCTGTTCGTCTGTTGAACTGCACTGAATTTCTGATAATCCAGTAATCACGCCCCTCTGAGCAGGTTGTTCGTTATTTCATCCAGTGAGCCAAGACGCACCGTGTTTACCTAATCGCTTTGTTAAATGACAGCAAACGACTCTCGGTATGATTCCATCACATTTTGGCCCGTCGACAAACATGCTTGTTGCGCCAGAGGTGTGTTCCTCAGTGTTCCTCTCCATCTGTGTCTGGTGAGACACGGCGTGGAACAAAGAGGTCGCCGTCTGAAGCTGGTGTGGCGTTACGCTCACTCAGAGTTCACCTGAAACACTGCACCCATGGCTCCAGGTAACAGCCCGCGCTGACTGATACCCCACCGGGATCCTTTGACTTTATCGGGGGAAGAATCTGAACTTTGTGAATGGCAATACATGCAGGTGGTGACACGTTTCTACCCAATTACACAGTAGCTCAGATTATTTGCGATTGTCAGACCTGTCAGATCTTTAATCAGAAATTATCACATTTATTCTTAAAATGATCAAAAAAAAGTTTATAGCACCAAACTGATAATCTATGCCACAAGGTAGAAGATAAGGAAACCAGTAAGATTGCCGTCAGCTATTTGTAAAGAGATGTTTCTTTTTTGGAGCTGTCGTCTTGAGTTTAAAAGGTTAAAAGGTGAACAGGCAACCAGAGGCAGGATTTAAGACTATTAGTAGACGGTAAATAAAGGAGACAGAGTTTGTCTCGTTGAAATGTGAGGAGTGATGTCATTTACACGGAAGAAGAAAGTGAGAGGTGGATCAGGGGTAGACACCGTTAGGTGAGCTCTCAGCCCTTTGTGTGACACCCAACCTTAGCCCCAAGGGTCCCGTCCTTGCTGTGGAGTGTTATAAGCTCACATTCAGGCCTGTGTCTGCTTGACGCAGCAGTGACTCTTGCACATTTTGTCAACAACACACAGTTAAAGGCGAGACATTTTTTAGCAGCTATTGATCTGCTAATCTCCGTTTGATGAGGGTTGTCACGCTCATGTCATCTTCCGTAACAGATGCACTTTGAATGACATTTTATTTTAATGTCAGCAGCCTCTTTACACATTGTTCATTGTAATTCAGATCCAGTGTCGTCTTTAGCCGCAGACACTTGCCTCGATCATAGTAGGTAACATGCAGTGAAAGTTCCTGTACTGACACATCACTTGGCAGGAAGGTTGTCTAGACCACACAGAGCTCCCCTATTGAGTTTGTGCCAACAATGGCAGCAAACCTCTTTCCTGTTTGTAGCAGTTAATCATTCAAGGCGTGATTGATAAGTTGGTGGCCTAAGGTGGAGGGAGATGAGTGATAAAGCTCAAGTTTCATGCACATGCAATTGATCTCTTTGAGGGATTATGCAGAAAGTTTTGGAGTTGATGACTTTTGTTATTTTTGTTTTGGGTGCAATGGTTGCTGCAATGGTTAATATCATCATCGCACTTCTTCACCATGCCGTAAGAAGGGGAACACTCCCCTAAATGTTGCCTTTAGGTCCTCATAGACCTCCTTGCGTGAGCCCCTTGAGACGAAGGTAGCAGATGATTCCACAAAGGCTGATGCTGTCCATTTTCTCAGCCAGTGCTGAACTTCAATTTTCAATTACCAGAAACAGAAAAACCACAAACTTATTACCTTGAAACTTTCTGTAAAATAACCGAGATAATTTAACTGCAGGTGTAGCTGCATAGCCACAACTGCATAGGCCACAAGCTTATCAATCGCCCCTTGTACTTAAGTTGAAAAATTTCAAATTATTCAGTGTTTCTATACAGCTTTTCTGGTTTGTAAATGTTGACTTTTTCATTATGTCTAGAAACTCTTTTTCAGTTTGTGTCATGAAACATTTTATATTTACAAACTGTTAAACAATAGAAGTAAGTGTAGTTAATAAATATTTCATGTTTCAAAGTACATCTGTCGGTATCAGATATGTCCATTGTAGCCACACAATTCTTGCCATCACTCCTCCTACAAGTTTCACCGTTACACTCACAATAAAATTTATAGATAACATTCCCAACCATTTTCCCATAACTGATTTTCAAATTGCAGCTCTGACTGGAAGTTATTCCATTTTACACAATTGTGCATGAAACTACTGAGCATATGGTGCAATTGCGACCTAATTAGATGTTTGTGCCTAATATCTACTCTAATTAATCCTGCAAAATTTGATTGCGTTGTGTCTTCTGGAGGATGCTTGAGAAATAAGATCTATGTAAGTGGATTTAGATATTCTCCAAAGTAACGATCAGTGATGATCAGCATGACTTTTTAATGCTTTGCATATTTTGATGCAGATCTTTTGGCATTTTCTGTTAAAAAGAAAATTAAAATTAAAAGAACATTTACAGGATTGTGCAGCATTGTTGGAAATAAATGCTTTTCGAATGCTTTCTCACATAAGCAGTATGTGCGTGTATACATAAAGTGTCTCATGCTGTCAAGCTATATTAGAGTAAATAGTTAAACTTCCTCTGTTTTCATTTAAAATTGATGCAGAACCAGTTCTAAATCTGCACCTCTGCAACACTGCAAAGTTGGAAGCACTCAGCTTTAGTTCCATTAAATTAGTTAATTGCTGATTACCCACTATTACATTATACTACATGATTTGTTAGAATAATTCCTCTCCAAAGTCTTTGTGTTGGTTTATGTGCCACTCTGCCACCAGCTGTCATGATGCTACTTTTTCATGCGTCGCAAATTAAAAGACACTCACTCGTTCTGAAGTGTCTGATGCTATTGTAACACAAGCCATGTGGCATCCGGCCAGGGCTGCAATAGAAGACACAATCGCTCCGTTTTTTTCCCTCTCTTTCTCTCTGTTTTAATGCACAGTAATAAGTAAGTAAATGGTGGAAAGATGTGTGTGTCTGAAATCACAGTGGCCTTTGTTGCAGATAATTAGGTTAGCAGCAAGAGTGTGCAGGTGTTGAGGGTGTGCTGTGTGCTCGTGTTGTGTTATCGACATGCTCGCATTCGGAGGCTGTCAGGGGTGTCGCACTTCCCATCAGCCCCAAAGCTCACCAACCTCTTCACTATTAAAATGATCACTTTCAATAGCAGACAAAGGAAAGAGGGAACATATCTAGTGCAGGGTATTTTCCCCACCTCTAATGCTTATCTGCCTTTTGATGTTGGCGTAATAAAAGGCCTATTGGGCTTCCACAATGACCTGCGAAATGGACAAGGGCCGATATACTAGGCTCTGACTGTCGCTACCATTAACTAAAAGGCCCAGACATTATGGAGAGCCGGGGATGAAAGAACATGGAAAAAAAATAATAATTGAAAAATTGCCTAATGCTAAAGTGAAAGAAAATGGAACTGTGAAAAGGCACTGTAATATTCTGTTATCCCCTGTAAATGCAGCCAAACAAGAGATGCAGCGAGGCATTCTTTTTGAAATGGATGTGGTTCAATTACCTGCATGTCTAAATCTAGTTAAGGCTTCCATTGTCAGGCTCAAACATAACAGGCAGTTTTGATGTAGTGTTAAAGCGTATTACGCCCTACAACCTATATAAAATCAAGAGAGGTATGACTCCATTCAACGTGTGGAGGGGAATTAAAAAAGCTCACTGTGAAAACAAGGTTAATTTAATATTTATTCTGTTTCAGACTGCCGTTTGAATCAGTTCACTGAAAAGAGTCATGCAGTATTTTTGCAGCGGAAAAATCTGACAATTTTATTTTCTTTTTGATGAAAGCTAATTGGTTTCTAAGGAGGATTTTCTTGAAAGTACAATCTTCCAGTAAAAGGAGAATTGATTTGTTTTACCGTGTAATAGATTTGCTGAGGAAGAAAACGACAGACATGTTCAAACTGAAATGGACAACTAAATAAAACAAAGCTAGCTATTAAACTATTAGTCAATAAGCAGGAAATGAAGAAGCAATTGTTTTCCTAATTGAGTAATTTTTCTTGAAAAAAGGCAGTTTTGTCTGGTTGAAATAAGCAATTTTGGACTCTCAGTAACTGCTACTGCTGACAGTTGATACCTATTAATTGAGGATAATCAGAAGCCATTCATGAACCAGTTAATAATTGTAAATTGCTGCCCAAGGTTCAAAAACCAGTGTTTTTGTCCTGCTTATTTTTGGCATCTAACTGTTTTTCTACCTCATTTCAAGATCTACATTTCAAATTCAAATATGTCATTTAAATGCTTTTTAAGCTTAATTTAGGACTCATTTATTCATCAAATCTGTCTTGTAGCTTGAACCTCAAATTTGAGAGAAGTTTTAACCTTTGTTAAATCTAGATCATCTTCCAAGCAGTCAGAATAGGTTTATGCTAGTTCTTTGGTCTGCAAGCCCACAGACTGAGCAACGGATTGCACATGTTGAGGTCAAAAGTGTGTTTCTGCAGCCAAAGCTCAGGAGGTCTCAGTCGAGGTCATGACCTCACTTTATTTTTCTCTCACTTACTAACTGGTCTCTCTGTTGTCCTCTCTTTGTTCCTCTCTACAGCTTACAGTCAAAATGTACAAGCGTGGATGTCAGGGCTGGCTGGGTAAATCCCTGAACGCCACCACCACCATCCCCTCCAACACCTTTGTGATCTTCAGGATCGGCGGGGAGGAAGCAGATACCAAAATCCCGGCAAACACCATTCACAGCATCACACTCAGCATGTGACCGTGTGTGTAGCAGTCCATGAAGATGATAGCGCTGCAGGGAGACAAAGCAATCCTAAATACAAGTATTAAAAAAAACCTCTTAATTTTGCTCAAACCTAATCACATTTTTACTGAGTGTCCTCCACTGTGCAGTGTTTGTATTTTGTGATATTGTATTAACACAAGCATTGAATGTTATAAGTGAGAATTTATCAAGAAAGAAAAGACACATTACCTGTTTCCCTGATTCTTCGATCCTCCGTGGCAATATTATGCTAATGAAGATGGTGACAGCCTGATTAGCTTTCTCTTGTTTTGAATTTCTAGGGCTGGCCCACACTTTACACTCACCATTAATTAATCATTACGGTAGTTGATTGTGTCACATCAGAGCAGGATTGAAGTGTTTAATGTGTTAATTGTGGCGATTAAAAACTGGTGGCCTCTAGTGCAATGAGGGCTGAGCATGTTACTGCCTCTGTGGGTTTAATGGCTGGTGATTTACAGTCTGTTTAGATGGTGTAACTGTAAGGTGCTTTATTAATTTGCTCCACAGCACAGAGGAGATGATAATATATTCAAGAGCGCACAGGCGCAGCCACCAGCACCATTCACAACCGTGTCCAAGTGTCTTTCCATCAGTTACCAGGCTTGCACAGCTGCGCTAACAGCTAGCAATTGTATTTCCTGTGCCTGGTAGTGGCCAAAATGAAGTTATTTTCATCAAGATATCAGTGCCTTTAGCTAATGCAATAGAAGGAGCTCTCTGTGTTGATGGTATCTCTTTGCATGGCATCTCTCTACCTGAAACATCATTACACTTTACTCAAGGTCCTCACTTTTTTTAGATTGTTGATTTCACCTGAGGGTCAAATCATTGGTAAATGTACAAACAGCACTTTGTTGTTTGCATTTATACTCATGGAGAAACATTTTTTTAGACTGTGGTTGTTTACAGATCTTGAATTTCGTTGTTTTGATGGATTTGTGGTCTTTGCACATTTTGCATATTTAAGCTTACGGTCAATAGCATCCTCAGGGGCTGTTTACTCCACAACACTTGACAAACAAAAGCGACAGTATCAGATGTTCTGGGATGAGGACTGTTTTGTCTGATAAGTAGGGTTATACAAGTTGCATTATTGGCAGTAAAGAGATACAGCCAACACTAGTAATGATATCAGCCCTGGATACTTCTGACGGTACAGATCCACTGAATCTGTGGTTTTCACGTCTCCAGTTCATTGTTTATGCAGAACATCATGCAATACATTCTGGTAGCAGGGCATCAAGTCTGACCGGACGCAGCGTCAAATTGCATGCTCGTCATTTGCATGACGATGAAACCTCCCAACTTTATGCAAATGAGGAGCATGCAATGCGACGCCTCTGAAAATAGGTGAAAGACTATACAAACCAACAATTTTCAAGTTAAAATAAAGACAGATCTTGCTGCATGACTTATTTCTTGCCTAAATTGTCTTTAGAAACATATTTTACTGAGCTGTTTTTGTAATAGAGAAAGTTAACAAACATGCCGTCATGTTGGACCGTTTGGAAATCCAAGAACAGACAACACGTGGACAGCCCATAAGGCAAAGGTCTGTCCAATCAGGTGCAGCCAGGAAATGTCCACAGTGAGGGCATCCTGTCAATTAACTATTGTAAACTGTGTCAGGGCACACCAGTCAAGCGGAGCCAGATCTGGGAGGCGTTGGGTGAAATGATGTCCCAGTGGATCTGTACCTTTAACATGTTTGATCGGGTTTTGGCAAGTACATGAGTTAATGCACAGATCCGATACCACAGAGTTTACTTTCAGAGACAGGACCCTGCTACTTACCAGCAGCTTCCTGTACAAGTAGCCAATATACTTAAAAGGCAACTTCAATATTCAACTTCAAAATTCCATAACATAACATCCATACAGAGTTGGAAATGTACAGTTGATAAAACTTTAAAACAATGCACTGGTATCGGATCAGTACTGGTGTCAGGAAGGAAAAAGTAGCATCAGAACATCCTTACTGAGAAGTCGTGGGTGCATTCAGGTTTTACGTAGTCTCACAAAACTTTAGTATGAATATTTTGTTTTTTGTTTATTAAGACTTCAAGCACTTTCAGCATCAAGCCAACTTAAGAAGCATGAGTGTCAACCAAACTCCTCAGTTGATTGATTTCAGCATGGTTGTTTTATTCATTGGTGTGTGTTTTTTTTTTTGTTTTGTTTTGTTTTGTTTGTTTTTAGTGTTAATATTATCCAGTGTTTGTATGTTTACTCTATTCATATCTGGTCTCATAATAAAAGGATTTTAACGATAAGATGGCCTCTCCTGAGTTTCTTTTTAACCGATTGTGTCCACCAGATCTGCACAGTGTAAATGATCTCTAATATTTAAAGTCATTTGTCTCTGCTGGGCCACAAGGTTTACTCAAAGCTTCATCTGGGAGATGGAGAGCATCCATCAGCAGCTCACTTTGCCCTTTGAAAGCATGTAGCATGTCTCCAGCACAGTAAAAGACTGGATATTAGGAATGGATGGCTGGCCACAGGGACAATGCAAGCTCTGTTGGGCGGCATGGTGGCGAGAGGGAGGGTAAGCTGAGCGGAAATGGACAGGGAGATCAGACCAGAACATAGTGTGACAAGGTAACAAGGTAAACTGATAGCGGCTGCAATTCCTCTGGAAACTGAATCAATGAGGGTTCTGTTCAAATGGAAATCCTCCCGGATATCGAGTTATGGTGAATCTATAGCACAATGGAATCAGCTGTAAATATGAAGTTGTTTTCCTTTGCAGTAAACATCTACGTCCATGTATTGGTAGGTTATTTACGTCATGCAACTTAAAGACTTGTTGAGCAGGTTCATCCAGGAGATAAAGAACCAAGTCTTGACCCTGCAGCAAGACCATGTGTCCAACTTTGACCTCTTACCATTTGACACAGTCCCAGGGGTTTAAGGTCAGGTGACTGGTTTGACCTCTCCTTTGTACTGGACATTGAACTATAGAGCAACTTTCCCAGTCACAGCCATTTGGTGGGAAATCCTGTACCACCGCACTGCATTTATATAGGTCAGAACTTAAAGGCTTTTACTGCTTTTACCTTCATCTGTTTGGACATAGATGCAATTTGACGGCAAATTTCAGAACTGAGCAAACTTTTTCAGTTTGACCATTTTACGTGAACCCCCATCTTCTGTGATTTTGCCGCTTCTGCTTGACTGGCTCAAAGGTTCTGATCAGGCAGAGGTCAACACGCTCTTTTTAACTGCAATATTTTCTGAGATGCAGCCTGTTTTATCTGTAAAGGGCCCTAGAGATGAGACTGTGTTGTGCTGACAGTTCAACTCCACTGGAAAAGCTGTGTTTACAGCAAGTGGAGAGACAGTTAGAAATGACTCTTTGCTGTGATTGCACCCCAACAAAAACAGAATGTGTGCCAGAGTGTGCTGACACTGTCCATGTATTGGTAGGTTATTTAGCGGTTAGCAATTCTGGAAATCACTTTGCATCTCTTACCTACATGTAATCACAGCACTTATCTCAGCTTCAAATCAGTTTTGCGAAAATATTTCTGATATTTCAGCCTAAAGGGACCATTTAACCTTAGAAAGAATATCTTAGCTCTTTAAGCTATCGATCATAAAGATTTTTTTCTTCAGCTCAAAACATTGGAAGGAATGGACATTAATCACGACTGATAAAATAGCCTATAGTACACTATAGTACAAACATGGCTAAAAGGCTACAGTCATGTTAGTAGCTCTGCTGTATTTTGACACAATGGGGCTTTGAGCTAAATGCTAATGTCATCATGCTAACATGATAACATTGACAATGATGTTCAGCAAGTAAGTTTATGGTTTTCACCAACTTAGTTTAGCAAATTTGCCTGCTACCATGAAGTAGCACTAACACAAAGCACACCTAAGACAGACTGGATTGTCATTAGTTTTGCAGGTTTTTTATCTGTATTTAGTCATAAGTATTGGACAGATTTAATTTTACAAATCATGGATGTAGCACAGCAATCCACACAGTTGCTGTCCGAATATCTCAGTAATAAACTGCAAATATTAGGCTAATTTAAGGGTGATGCTAAAGGAAACATCAGGGTATCATTAAAGGCCTACAGTAGGATACTTCTGCACACCATAAATGTTTGTATAAACTTTTGTAAAAATGAATCCAGTTATAGGCACTTAAATATTTTAGTTGTTACCATTGTGGTGGACAAACTGACATTGTCCTTCATACAGTCATGCTGCTATAGCATGGCTTAAAACTCAACAGTTTGGATCTTTCCAGAAACAATGTCACAGTTTATGGGATAAACTAAAGACCCTGCTGTCAACAGTCTTCACTCACACTTTAGACCAAAGAAATAATCCCAATAAGAACTGCTGACATTCTCCTTAACTTTGAAAACTTATGCCAGTGGCTCCCATCCTTTGAAAACAGTGGTGATTACTAACTTTTTCCATTTTCAATAGGCTACCAAATACATTGCAATATAAACCATTTAGGTATCTCAGTATTTTTTAGATGGAACAAACTGGGAAAGGAAAATAACTATGATGCTATGTATACCTGTGACAAGGGATCACAGGCATAATTAGCTATGTGCCACTAGCAGAAAAGTAGCTACAGCTGTTTAAACTGTGATTTTAGAGAATCCATTGAAAATGCATATAGTAACTAAATTACACCTGAAAAAAGCAAATAGATGTTTCCCACAGACCTTTCTTCGCCGCAGTATTCATATAAAACTGATGTATCAGAAGGTTAAGAGTGCTTATGGGAAAAGAAATGCACTGTTGTAATACAGTGAAACATCTTTTAATGCATTTTACAACAGGATAAAGTGTAACTGTGGTGAAAACATAACTACAAGCTACATTTTGGAGGCTTTTATACAACTAGTACAATGTGATGATGAAAGGAGACATACTGTCCCTCTAATGCCCACCAACCTCTATTCTGTGACGGCTACTTTACTGAACAGCATCAAAGCTTTCAGAGTGTGAAAGCAGAAAGATTCATAAGAGATTAAATGTTTTTCCACCCCTTGTAGATTCCAAAATTAAGTAAGGCACTCAAAAGTATTATCAAGATGCTATTAAAGGTGTAGTTATTAATACACTTCAGTGTGCTGCGAATAAAAAGAAGAATCTTTCAACTGTGCACTCACAAAATAATAAATAAATAAATGTGCACATGGGTAACAACAGGCAGGGGGCTGCAGAAATTAGCCAGTTTTGAAACAACTCTCAAAAGCAACACACTTGTAAAAACCCACAGCACAACAAAAGACATACAGGAGTGAATGAAATGAAGCTTCCTTGCCAATTACTGTTGGAAACGTGGCCGCGGTGGGGCTTTTTGTGCTTCACACAAGCAGTCTTTTCTCCCCTTGTCCCCGGCTATTGAGAGGGATACATTAGCCAGGCGGGATGGATGGAGTGGAGAGGAGCAGAGCAGAGCGTTGGCAGTCATACAGCTCACTTCACGCCTGGTGTTACAGACCTCTCTTATGACTTCACTCACAGTGCTCGCACAGAATGTGATTTTTACAATGTCATTCTCTACCTCCTGTCTGAGACTTTGACAAAAACAAATCCTGACGTGAAATACCAGCTCATTTTAATCTTGTTTGGAAAAATTGTCATGATGACATTCATGTGTGGTTTAATTTCCCACTGATGACTTGAAATCTATTTTGATTACTATTTAGAGGAGCTAAAATTAGCTGATGTCTGTATCAGCCCTGCTCCTCCTTTCATCCCCCTAACAATCTATGTTTTCCCCTTTCTCTGGTAGATTTTCAAAGTTAATATTTTCCACGGGTACCATCTTATTGGTCAAAATACCTGTGGAAAGTACATATATGGAGATATTGCTATTGTTTTCCAATTCATTTCAGTCACAATTGTTGGATGTCCAAATTGCCTAGACCTATATACACCTATCTATATATATCTCCAAAAATATGTCTGTCTATCTATCTATCTATCTATCTATCTATCTATCTATCTATCTATCTATCTATCTATCTATCTATCTATCT
>JAQLOL010000014.1:7912301-7925809 GCA_029783665.1 Naso thynnoides
TCTATCTATCTATCTATCTATCTATCTATCTATCTATCTATCTATCTATCTATATATGTGTGTGTGTGTGTGTGTGTATGTGTACGCTATATATCACTCACTCTCAATATTTATATCTCTCACTCTCTCTCTCTACATATAAATCTATATCAATATCTATATCTATATCTACATCTAGATAGATAGATAGATAATATCAGTTGGACATGGTTAAAAACAGTTTAAATATTGACGCATATAAGAACATATACGCCAATACTGATATACATGTGATAGGCTGATATTGGCCGATAATATCAACAAACTGATATATCAGCCAAGCCCTAAATACATATAAAATATTACTGAGCAAATAATTTAGCACCTCTAAAATGATTTCCACTTCTTTCCATTCTCATTTTGTTACAGTGATGGTATGAACCTTAAGGCTGCTTGTTTCCCATCATAAAATGGGAAAATTCAATTAAGCGCATTTTGTTCTTTTTGTATGCTTTTTTACAGTTATGTGTACTGATTCTCTCTCCACCTTCCTAACTTCCTTTGTGGAGTATAATTCATCTCCCCGACAAACAAGACAAAACAACAAAATAATTTTTTTTTCATAGATTAGCAATAATATTATCATCATATTTTGACCTGTAGGTGTTGCTGTGCTGCAAAAATATGTGATGTTTTATATTATTTTTTCCCAACATGCCTCTGGACGTCCTCGATGAATGCTCTGCTCTTTCTGCAGCCTCTGCAGGTTCACATTCGGGTAAATGTGCTGCCTGTGACAACTATCAGCAAGGTTAATGCTGCGGATAACAACATCCATCATTCAGTTTCATTAGCGTTGTCCTCTGACCTGTTTCACATAATGTTGTCAAATGTGTCAGGCGCCAGATTATTGGGAGGTATGATGATCAATAGAGAAATAAGAGAGAGCTGTGAGCAGGGCTGCTGGCACGACTGCGGAATAAACCTCCATCCAGCATTGTGCCGCCTGTCACAAATCTGAAAAACAAATGGACTGGCCCAAGGCAAGAGCCATCAATAATAATATAATGTGTGGACGATGATGAGTTAGAGCCAGACTTCTCAGTGCGTTGCCATTCTAGGCACAGAAACATCACCACATGAACGCATTGATCTCTGTATTCACATCAGTTTGTTTAATCTGCATTTAAGTCGATGGGACCACACAGTGTTTCACTTCACTGAATTCAGAAAAAGTTAATTATGTCCAATAATCAAAAGCTGTTTATGAGAGCACCTCCTTTTTGTGTCATTGATTTGACTCTGTAATGCACTGCAGTGTCTGACCAGTCAGACAGAACGCACTTAGGAGATGACAAATGTATTTTATATTCAATAACATAGATTCGTCCCTGCTTAGCCACAGGTTGGAGTTTAAACAAACACTCTAATAAGTATAGACATTTACTCAGATTAACATTGATCATTTCCATTCAGTTTTATCACTGAACTCTAGTTCTGGGAAACAAGATCAGCTCAAAAATGAGGCAAGCCAGCTCTTAATACTTGGTTAAATCTCTCAAAAAATACATTATATTAGTCTGATGATTTCTTAATGGACCATACCAGTCTGTTTTTGACTTCTCACCATTAGCACCCGATAACCAGCTCAGTGGCCTTGTGGTTAGAGTAATCGCTGTGAGATTGGGAGGTTGGGGTTCAATCCCAGGCCGAGTCATGCTTAACATTGCAAATATGGTACCTGATAAGTATCTGTAACTTACTAGTGTCATGTTTAGGGGGTGTACTTGTACATTATGCTGCCTCATCGAAACAGGAGACAGATACACTATAGGACATGTGAAAGCTGCTAGGTATAGGTATATTACCCTTCAACCCTCCGTCTGTGTTTACTGGGTCAGAAATCACAGAGTAAGAGACATAGGGGAGCTGTTGAGATGAAAGTTATGCCTTGCAAGTGCTGCGCCCTAAGCTTTTGACAAAGACATTCTTTTTAACTAACACTGTACCACATTTTCAGGTACTTTCTGTAACGTTTATTGAATATGGACAAAATGTAAACAAGACAATATCTCACAGATAAAGCTGTTTTTATATCTCACAGATAAGCTCTACATTCACTGAATGTTGAGTCTGTAGGCAAGGTAGGGTGGTCTTGGTACCGGAAAAGCCCTGCTTTCCCGTTTTAATCTTGTGTAGTCTGCGTAATTAACGGTGGACTGTTAACTGTTAATGGCGTATAAACTGGCTACTTGTGAAAAGATTCGCTGGTAGATGTGGTCTCTCAACTCCAACTCCATTCTTAAGTCGGACTGTAAACAGCGATTGGCACGCAGAGAAGGAAGTCAGAAACGGAAATTCGCCTCCTCCAACGGAAGCCCCCAGTGGCTGTATTGCTGTCTACCAAAAGTCAGACAGCGAATGCAGCCAATAGGTTCTGAGACTGGGGTTTTTGTAACCTATGTAGCCAGTGTTGACAAAGGACAATGGCATGTAGTAACACTGGTATGATCTTTGTGCTTTAACCTGTCTCTATGTGAATTTACTGCTTTTATTCATGTTAATTTTATTGTAATTTAAAAAAAAATTTGCTCAGATATGTAAGTATTCTTGTTTTTGTTTCATTTTTTTAAAAGCAGTTTGTTTTTGTAAGAGGCGATTTATTAAAAAAAAACCCCAACTCATTAGCTAAGGAGAAATTTGGCAACTGGATTTAACGTGCGAGAGCCTATACTGCTGGACCTGCATTACTGCTGCATTCACATTGCAGCCCACATATTTGCTATAGTTCTCAAACAATGCTGCGCTCAACCTACATAAATGTCAGAGAATTCACACATAAACTATATAATATTACACAACACAGAGTAACTAATAGCAGAAAACAGCTCCGAGCTGCTTCACTTTAGCAGTGGTGACACTGAAGAACCATGAGATCCCCGCGGCCCACAACTGCAACGACAATAGGCTTGGTGTAAATGCTCCTGTGTGCTGAAAACTGCCTGGATATCACAGTCTTGACCTAGATGTCACAGGACAAACTATGCAAGAGAACAGCAATGTGAGAAATATGTGAGAAACAAATATAAGCTGACAATGGGAGGATGTGGTCCATATTGATCTGTGATGTGAAGACTCAGGTCAATGAAAAGCTCTGCTTGCTACTCATAGTTCAAATGCTTTTACTAATATGCCTGTAACTATGTCACCTGGGGCTTTACAGAACATGCTATGCATGAGTTGGTCCATCTGTGTTTTACCAAAGTAGCACTGACACTTAAATGCTTGATAATAGTTGGCTTAAAATGCTATTCTTCTGGGGATTTTGCCAATATCATCTAATAAAGCAGGTTGAAATGGATACAAGGAGTCAGTTCAATCCCGCCCGCAGTCACTCAGGGGCACACAGGGAACCTGAGCCTCAAAGATGTGGTGCATTAGTTCTGCTAAGCTAACCGTGAATGCTAATTGCAGGAAGGACAAACTGTAACCCTTGCCCTGTGGCCATGAACCCATTAAACAGCACAGAGGGTTTCATAGACATGGAGAGCGTACAAAGAGGCTGAACTGAAAAGGCCTGCAATCGGATTTCGGTTTAAACAGGGATAACAAGTTTTCCAAAGCCCCCTCCTGGGATCTGCCCTTGATGTTTTTTTGTTTTTTTTGTTTTTTTGACGGTGTGTAGAAAACTGTCTGTCACTCCAAAGCTGACCGCAAATTATCAATACAATGCAACAGGTTCTATGTTTCCAAGTGGAATATGTCATGCGGTCCACAGGACAGTTCTCACAGGGCCTGACTAGAAGTGGATCAGTTATGTTTTAGTGCTTGTAATTTCACTCCTGAGGGTAGTTAACAAACTAGCCATGGTTCATGACACACTATACATGAGAAAAGGTGTTCTTCATCAGTAGAAACTAGCATTTGATTCTATGTTTGTAGCAACACCATCAGAAGGAAACCCAAAATAAATCTATCAGTACACCTTAAATGAAAAATCACTTTTTCAGTACTAAGCTGATTTCTTTCTTTTCTCTGTGAGCAAAAGTCATAAACAAAAGTTTACTTTTCTGTGTGTTTTCACCTTTAATCTCTGCAGCTCTGGTGCCCCCTGGCCATACATTTTCAAACATGACCCCAACATACTGACTGCCCCTGCCTTCTTTATACACATTCATCAGTTTGACAGATAGCATGAAAGCTGGTTTAAATGTCAGCCTTTTTTTTGCACCAGCATCCACAGATTACCTTTCGAAGTGAGTTTACAAGTACTGGGATGTGTTTTACCCAACTTTCAGGAGAGAGAGTACGGCGTGTAACTTTAATGGTTTCGATTTTGCCATAAGGTTAAACATATAGAAACAGCAAGACAGTCATGCTACTGTAGTGGCAAGAAGCAATCCATCCAATAACTGTTGAGAAATTCTTTTTAAATACACCAAAGTAATTAGAATACATCATCTGAGAACCATGCATGCAGCATGTCTGTATAAAATTTCATTGCAATACATTAAATAGATGATGAGATATGTCAGCCTGGACCAGACTTATAAACTGACCGTCACTGCGATCCGTACATGACGAAACATATAACGCCTTACATAGGCTAGTTATTCTCTGCTTCTTTACTGTCAAAACCTGTTATTTAAATTCAGCATACTACCAAAAAACCCTTTGTCCACATTCTCAAATAACAGTGATAAATTTAGACCTAGTAAGTAGTTTTTCAGATTTGATTCTCAATCACTGTTGTCATACTTTTTTTAACCAGGTGATTGATCTGCAGCACAAAGCCTAAGAGCCAAAACGGCACCTCGAACCCAGAATCTGTGACCCTCCTGTCACGCCCAGAGACGTGTGATTTACTACAGCCCAGCCCCCAGGTGAGCGTCCCCGTCACCAATCGGCCCCATGCTGCCTGCCTGCGCGGCCAGTAAAGAGATGGATGGCTGTGAGTGTGAAACCTAGCAGTGAGTTACATGGCCTTGAGCTTTACATCTAATTAGGCTCTAATGTAACTACAATACTCTCGAGGAGATGTTGTCTTGCTTGCCAAAGCTTTTTAAAAGCCTCCTCGGGGCAGAGGCGGCTCGGAGTGAGGGGCTGAGGCAGGACACAGACACGTCCAAGTGAAAAGCTCAGGTTTCCCTTCCAGCTGGGATGTACTGGCAGCTGGATGCCAACTCCATACAGGACAAGACCGGTCTCATGGATATGTTAACTGTGGGTGTTTTCATCCCTTAATGCAACCACAAGTTAAAGTTTCTCTCTCGGAAAGGTCTCTTGGCAAGAGATCAAATGAAAAAGTAATGATTAAAGTGACTACGGGGAACTTTTACCTGGTTATGAAGCAGTCTAGATTTGATGCCAGTGCCTCACATCTTACCTACGTCAGCAATTGAGACTATTGGTGAGGAAATGGGAGATTCTTATTCTGTCTTTTATAATGCCTTTGCCTGATTCGCTCATTAAGCGGAAATGCTACAACACGCTTTACAGCACACAGATTGGAAGAGACGATTTGTTGTTTACCAGCATGATTGATCCGCTGTTCTCTTTTTGACTATCTGTGCTTGAAAGCAGGAGGATATTTTTAGCTAAATAATTTCAATACTTTGTGTTTATGACCGAACTGGTATTGTGCAAATAGGCGGCGTGTTTCTTTCACTCTTCCAAAACAAATGTTCGCGCTTGACAAGATCGTTACAACAGCAGGCAGCACCGCTTTTGAGTTTCTTGGAGGGGCTTTAAAAACTTTTCTCAGAATCTTGCATTTTTCCATAGGTCACTCACTTCAACTCAGGTCTTTCTGTGGCAAAGAAACATGAAACAGAAGACAAACCATAATACAGAATAGTGTCAATATCTCCCTGATGCATCATGTGATTTTCCCATTTCTACACATCTCTCGGAGAGCGATTTCATCAGCTTGATATAATATTAGAATCGGGTCCTGAGAGATAAGGTGTCTGCTTGAAGGTCATTCTTGCCCTCTTGAGTGAACATAAGAGCCTTTTGTGGTCGGGTTAAATGCACATGACAGGCTGTTGGAGCACAATCAGCCATTTTAATTGTCATGTAACGGTTTCATGTAGAGCCAAAGTGTCTGCAACACTTCAGCAGTTGGAAACCAGAGCCTGGCCACACAACCACATATGTGGTTAAGTGGGCTAGGAGAGAGCACGCTGGAGACAGGCTTGGTGGAGGATGCTAATAAATACTGCAACAAATCTGCTGCAATTTTTTAAAATTATAGACTTTCAGAAATCCGTTAAGGTTGTGAGCAAAAGAATACAATTTCTAAGTCTTTGCTGAATTTGTGTCACAGGAGCAAGAAGCTGTAATTGCTTTAATGCTGTCGAAATTGGCTGCTGAATTACTTTTTCCAATAAAACACCTATCCAAAACCACCAAGAAAACAGCTTTAACACACACGCAAAGAACTCAATTTTCCAATTTACTGGAAAACAAAGATGGCAGGAAACAAGGTAACTCCGCTGTTGCCCCAACAACAAACCTCCGGCCATTCTCCTTCTGCTTCATGGCCAGCAATTACATCCCAAAATGAATGCCATTTCATATTAAGCTGCAGTCATAATCCAACGTCAAAGACGGACTCATTATCAGCAATCATGGGAATTAGTTACATCATTTAACCAATCCGAACTAATCATTTCCAGGATACCGCAGAAGCAGATAGAGCCATTAGAAAAAATTGGAGCTCTTAAATAGAATAATTGACATCTATATCTTCTCTGCTGCTTTGGCTGAAGGGCTTCAGAAATTGCATTACTTGCAATTGAAAATGTGAACTGAGGGGAAAAGACATCACTTAGACTTTTGCGGGACAAAGCTCCGTGTTCGCTATTCCCATTCACGATGCTGTATACTGCACTTAAAAAGGTCTGTAGTGCATCTGACTGTCGCCAGTATGACAACTTGGTTAACAGCAGCAGATAAATTTAGTGATGAAGATGAAAAAGGGATTAGCCCCATGAAACATGTCTACAGTTGCATGCATTAAATTCATAGTAAGATTTTCTTCCCCTGGATGTTTCTGGATGGAGTTATAAACCATCCCGCTGTGCAGTGAAATCATAAAAATGGATAACACTCAGATCTGCACTGTTTCCATTCTAGTAAACCTTAATTTACCACTCAGAGCACTCAACTGATAATGCACCATTAAAAACAAAGAGAAATCCAGAAATGAGCCTTTTATTTCAGCGTGAACCCTTTTTAAACCAGTCTGCCAGATGCTGCTGGGTCACTCAGTTTAGTAGTTTTATCCCAATTTTCCCCATAACAATAAAGCAGGCTCTGGTTTGGGCCGCAGACCTCTGATGTCTATCAGCACAGGTCACCATCTGAGGGCAAGTGGAGCCCTCAGCAAGATGAGTGGATCATCGCTTTCCTTCAACACATCATCATGAGAACAGCTTCTGACACATTCCAAGCATTTCTCAGGGTTTGTTTCACAGGTAACGTATGTGACAAAAGGTAAAGCATCAACTGACTTTATGCTGTTGGGCAAAACTTAAGGAAAAAAAAAAAAAAGCAAAAATGTTTTGCTGCAGGTGTCAAATTCATCAGTGCTACAAGAATGATCCAAGGACAGCTTTTGTATCAAGAGTGAACAAAAACAACCCCGAAGAGCTGGATTTTAAAAAATCTGGTTTATTTTTTTTATAGGAAAAACATGAATTTGTTGTAACAACATACAGGAAACAATGAAATATTAACAAGTATGAGAAAAAAAAGAAAGTTTTAGCAGATACAGGAAAGAAAAGCTGTTGTATTGAAACAGAAAGGAAATGACAGGAAACAATATGTTAATGATACACTGGTTGCCAGCAGATAACTCCAATGTAATGAAGGCTTCATAAGCAGAGGGAGCCATTCCAACATGAACTTAGGTTGACCTGTAAACCCCAAAAACAGATTCAATTAACTCAGGAGACAAGTCAGGATTGCATATTGTTTTGTAGCGTTATTTCTGTCTGCAGTTTAAATTTGGCAAATATGACCCATCCTTTTTGAAAACCAAAGAAGTTGAAGGTCGAACTGACTTTCATGAGGCAAATCTTTGTGAACTATCCCTCTGAAGCTGAAGTAAAACAAACGGAACTAAAACCAAAGTTTTGCAGTTTTTGTAAAGTCCCAGAATTATCTAGCAAATATTGTTTACATCATCAAACAATTTAAAGATCTGTTAAAACAGATGCTGATTTGACTGGAATCAGCGATAGTAATAGGTCTATTGTGAGGTTTTTGTGGGAGCAACTCTCACTGAAATCACAACAAAATTCATTCTTGTTCTTCACAGAACATTCACCAAAACTGTCAACACCCTTGTACAATTTACTATACTCAGAATAAGATCTCTACTTCCATGTGTTAATGTTTGTGCGAGATATTTTCCACCATATACTGAATACTAACATTCTTATCATTTAAAGACAGGATTAGGATTACAGATCCTGATCATTAGGCGTTTTCGGACCACAGGAACCATTTCATAGTTCTAGGAACTTAGTTCTAAGAACTTGCTTTTTTTATTGGAACCTTAAACATCCTTAAATGTTCTAAAAATTATGTTTTGATGAACTTCTTCTAGCATCGGTAACCGCCGTTTTTAAAAACCTGACAGCTGTTTTAACAAGACGACACAACACAAGAACCAGAGCTTGTAACAAGATCGTCATCTTTTTGTCAGTACATTTTTGCCACATACTAGACAAAAGATACAGTGACCTTCATTTGTTGCTGCTGTTGTAAGTGGTGTAAAAGTTACTTTGTAATTCGAGTGCAAGTGATGTCAGTGATTGCTGGTCAGTTTATGTAGCTTACAAATGCCAACGGGGGGGGGCACTCAAAGGTGTTTAGTTCTCCAGGAAATCCCCAGTGGACAGTTCCTCTTAAACAGTTAATAGAAATGTTTGGTCCAAAAACGCCTGCTGACTTAACAAGAACAAATGTCATCCAAATTCAAAGTCAGTAGACTTCTAATGCATGAAAAGAAACTGCAGACATCCTTCTGCCTCTTGTCTAAACCTTACTGATAATCAATTCATTAGTTAAGTTAAAAAAATCCAAACAAATCTCTTGCGCCAGCTTTTCAAGGTTAATTTGCTGCATTTCTGTGTAGTATTATATTTGGGCTGTTGAATAATTAAACTAAGTCAGACTCAACACATAACGTAAAGGTCTGGTACCTGTGACAAGCCTTCATTAAATTGTTTCATTAACAGACAATGGATTCAAAAATAGCATAAATAAATGTTAGTTTCAGCCCTTTTAGATGTTGTTTACCACGGAGCCAAAAGAGTATATTTACTTCACCCTTACTGATAAACAATGAGAACATGTATGTATTATAAAACAAACACATTATAACTACAAACAGCCTTAAAATGACCACCTGACTGCCTTGGAGTCAAAAATATGTATGTTTCTAGTGTCACACATGTAGGAGGCTATTTGTTACAGGGCTACTGTAGCGGATTGCATTACAATGTACAGCAGGTTTATATTTATCTGGTCACTGAGTGAGTATTTACGACAGCAGAGACACAAGGGAGGAGGGGTTCTACATTTATAATCGGTCTATCTTTCAACTGTCGGATATTGAAAAGTGGATGGCCAGAGATACAGATCAGAATATGCTGCATCTGGACGTGCTCCTTGTAAATGCAGCTGCTCACAGATTCAGTAGGTACTCCGACGTCAAACACTGAGGACACAAGAGGAAAGAGGGAGGACTCACTTGGGCTTGGTCTCGGCATCTGTGACTTGGCGGATGAAGATGGCGTCCTCTGGGTGATTGATGTCTCCCTTCTCCTGCATGTAGGAGGAGGCGATAGCGAGCATTGTTCCGTCGTTATTAAAAGCCAGTGAGGCAATGCTGGTCGGGTACCTGTGGAACTGACACAGGCGCTTCTTGTTGAACGGATCCCAGATGTTCACAAAGCCGTCTGAGCCACCTGGTGAAAGGAGAGGCTCAAGGTCAACCACTGAAACTGTGTTACTGTTGAGATACGCATCTGTAATAACTCTGTTCCTTTTGCAGCCTTGGCAGGTCAGTGCTAAAGGTCAGAGGAAATTTTATGAGCTCATTAAAGACAAATTGCCCTTTTAGAAAAACAAATACAAGCAGGGAGTAAAAAATGTTTTTGAGGAGTATTAACCAACTAACTAACTAATCGGACCTGTGGCAAAGGTGTTGTGAATACTGTGAAATGAGATGGCATTGACGGGGTAAACATGCTCGATTCCCTCCTCCTTCAGCCTGTGGCACTTGAAGGCATACTTCTTCTTCTGAAACTCCTGGCTTGGGTCCAAGTACTCCACAGCTACACGTCCCTCGATTGAACTCAAGACATAGCCCTGAAGCCAAGACAGAAAATATGAAGTTACCGTCCAACTTCTACACATTAACACAAAGATCCAGATTTGTAACCCTACGCTTCATTAGAAGTTAATTACCTGTCAAGTTCTAACTCCTGTCTGTATCTTTGATTGGAAATGTGTGCACCTCGCTTTCGATTCAACGTGTACCTGTTTGTTAGGGAAAGCTCTGATGCAGCGAGTCTGATACTTGAGACTGGACTCTCTTCTTTGCTGTACGTAGCCCATGTTCCTCAAATCCCACACCAGGACTCGTCTGCCGGCTGTGCCAACAATCAGCCTGTCTCCAGCCACAGAGAGCGTATACACCTTTGATAAAGAGTGAATTATGAGACGAGAGGGAGACACAACAGCAGTAATGCCAAAAAGCTTACTTGACACCTATGCAAACACGTTTAACACAGAATGAGTTACAATGAAATAACATCTTTTTCACCAATGTAATACACAGCTATTTGACAGTAAATGAACAAACTGCCAAGGTCTTCATTTTCTCCAATATTTCGGTCAAAAACAGAGCATCTTTAAAGGCCTTATGCAACTGTAGTGTTCCTGAAACTATATAACATTAAATAAACAGAAAAGTGCTTTTTTTTGTCTTTGTTGAACATCTCACTAGGTGTTGGAGGGAACTGATTCATGCAACATGATGCAAACTTCAAAGATTTCAGCACTGATCCCATCTGGGACAAAAACATACACAATGAAACTAAAAGCTGTAAGTAGTATAGATGCTCCTGCAGTCAGTCATAACACCTTGCACACCTGTACTGAATTGTTATTCTATATGAAAACGTTTCTGTTTTGCTTTACCTTATCAGGCTGAGTAAAGGTGCCAGCGTTGCAGGGCGTCCTTGGGTCCCACAGCCTAACTGATCTGTCCCAGCTACCCGTTACCATCACATTAACCTCCGGGCAGTACTCCACACAACGAATGGGGGCATCATGTGTTCCAACTACTGTGTCTGTTGTTTGAGGATGATATGAAACAAAAGCATTAGCAAACACAGACAAATGTTTAAGAGATAGTTTTACTTACTAATTTGCAGGTTTGTGACGCACCTTGGTCTGTGTTCAAATCATGAGTTTTTAATTGTGCATCTAACCCTCCACTCCAAGAATGTGTTGGGTCCTGCAAGTAAAAGTGGAAGGTTATCCGTATGGATCAGACACTATGCTTCTGTGCTTTAAAATGGAAAGGACAAGCCTACACAATTGTAGAAATCTGTGACCTACATAAAAAGCACAGTCGAGAACTGGAGCTGTGTGCTGGTACTTCATCCGCATGGTGTTGCTTCCTACATCATAGAGACGGACGGTGCAGTCCCAGGAGGAAACCAGCAGGAACTGGGTTGTGCTGGGGCTGAACTTGACAGCAGAGATGCTGTCCTCCGGTCCCTGGTTTAGCTTGTACTCGTTTGAGCCCGTCATCTGCAAAAAGGATACGTATAAAGTCTGAAACTGGCGTCAGATGTGCTGAAAATGATCTTATTGGCACTAGCGGGGGGGAAAGTTTCTTAAATTTACATCCCTGACTGGTTGGCCTTAAATTACCATATGATCATTTACTATCAAGCACTGAAGCGATTACAATTATATTTATCAGTATAGTCAGGTGAAGTGCTCCCCTCACAGAAAATAACGCTACACCGGAACTATGTTATATCACTTCCAGCAAAACACCATAATGATAACGTTAACATCCTTCCTCTTTGCTTTTGGAGTTAAGAGTTAAAAAAAAAAAAACGTGTTATATTCTAGAAACATCTCACAAAACACAATTTTCCTAAATGACATTACAGTGGGGTTCCGTTACTGTCATTTTGGTGGAGCAGTCGCTCTCCTACTTGTTGTTAGCATACCTCAGTTAACGTTAACGCTAGCTACGCAATTGTTCAGCACAAGCTAGCTAAGTAGCTACATCGAGGGCATTGAAGCTAAATAACATAATTGTTGACGGAGCAATACCGTTATTTTGGGGCAGTTGTTTTATGTCAAAATGTAACGTCAAACATTACTTGTTTGGTCAAATCCATAAATGAAGCTGAGTCCACTTCAGCTGACACCGGTGTTTGCTAACGCTAACATAAAGCTAGTTTGTTACGGCAAAGATAAAGTGGGTTGGAAGCCCTAATATTAGCCGCTTCAGTTGACTTACCGCTTCAGTTCGTTATCGTTCAGATGCGACCTTCTTTAACGGGAGTTATTGCTACTCCTTCGTTTACAATAAAATAAAAAGCGGAAAATGCTATAAAGCAATGTGGCTGCGTGAAGCTCAAGCTAACTCCCATGCAGGCGCTACCGAGCCTCCAGAGGATGCTGATTGGTTGAAACGAATGTTCAAATTCCCGCTTGCGAAATGATTGGTTAATTTACTCTCAAAGGGCATTTCCGTTGTCTCAGTGCAGATCACATGACACAGGACTGCTCTCTCTCTCTCTCTTTCTCTCTCTCTCTCTCTCTCTCTCTCTCTCTCTCTGACATGAAATGTAGCCTATCTTCTGAGTATTAGTAATTGTGCGTCTTTCAGTTAAATCGATAGGCCAAAAACAGCAAATTAGCTTCTACCAATGCGGCAAAGGATGGAAATAAAAGCTGCAACAGAAAGATGAAGGTTTAGCTCATCATACAGCGGCCACATCCTATTTATGACATCAATAAATAGGCCTATGGCCATCCTATTTGTAGCCGACCTATAGTAGCCTATCTGTTTTGTGGTTTGAGGAGAAGTTTACACAGGGTTAGTCAGGAAGTGAATCTGTTCCTAACATGCAAACACGTTCAATTCAGCCTTAACCTTACACACCAACAAAAAAACGTGTCATCACACAGTTAAAAATGAGAAAAGATAAAACGACTGACGAAACCTTAGTTTTCCCTTCAAATTGTTGCCAGCTATCGGCTCAGTGTTCGCGCGTTTTATTAGCCTACCTATTTTATGCTGTTGCCTAATGATCGGTTATTTAGGCTATGAGAGCACATAGGCCTGTTTTGTTTGAAAGAAACAACTCTTTTTCAAATTTTCCTGTTAGTGAGTAACAGGCCTACTGACTCAGAATAGTCTAATTAAAAAAAAAAAAAAAAAAAAAAAAAAAAAAAAAAAAATGCCATTAAATTTTAAA
>JAQLOL010000014.1:7927309-7943120 GCA_029783665.1 Naso thynnoides
TCTCATCTAAAAACATCTGTACACAGAATAATGACACAGTCAGTGTTAAACAGGCCTCAGCAGTGGAACCGGGTGGGAATAGTACATGTGGTGAGGAAAAGCCAGGAGTGACTGGCTGCCCGGTGAGTTTGTAGCGGGGCCCCCGGCCGTTTCTGGGGCTGCGTTCTCGTGGTAAAGTATGGGAACCCGCACAATCCTCTGCGCCGCCGCGTGGCTCAGGTTGGCCGCCTCCAGCTCCGCGGCCAGTTGCCTTTTCCATTTATTCCTCCGGTTCTGAAACCAGATTTTCACCTGCGTCTCTGTCAGGTGCAGGGACGCGGCCAGGCCTGCCCTCTCCGAGCTGCTCAGGTAACGCTTTATGTCGAAGGTGGACTCCAGCTGGAAGACCTGACTCCTGGAAAACACCGTGCGCGTCTTCTTCTTACGACAAGGCTTCCTGTCGGAGTCCAGCTCGTCCGTTTTTCTCCTCCACTCGTCCTCCTGGTCCGTCTCTTTCTTTGGCTCTTCCGTGTCACTGTCATCCAGCGCAATATCGTCGTCTGCGCTTTCCTCTTTGGCATCTTGGTCACTTTTTTGGAGATCTGGGGAGCGCCTGTCCGGCGCCGGTGATGCGTCTCTCGGGTTACCCTTGTCAGACCCTGCAAGGAAGAAAATACAGGCTATAGAGTATTCACATTTGATCTCAAAGCAATTAAACATGTGACCAACAATGTCGATCGCCTGTATTTCAGTTGAGTTTAGACATTCAGTTTATTGGTGGGATATTCCTTTGTCTTTTGGTCTAAATATCAGTAATTAATGAAGAACTTAATGACATTATTCCTGATAAATTGAGGTCGGCTAAATGTTGCTATTCATAGAGTTTTGCTGCAAAATTATTTAAAATTCAGACTTTTACAGAACAAAACTCCACTTACTCTTAATCTGTAAAGCTGAAGTTGATAATATTTACCTCCAGTCCTCAGATGAGTTCCAAGCGTGTATGGGTACCACCAGGTGGACGCTCTTTCCAAATACTGCGCTGATAGTCCAATTCTCTGTGCAGGCAACTCAAATCGAGGAAAGGACAAGTCACCGAGTCGAGAGAAGAAAGTGCCTTCAAACACTCCTTTCGACGAGCCGAGAAAGCTTCTCGGCTTTGCGGGTTTGTCTTCAATGTTCAGGAGATTCTTTATGGAGAACGGCGAGTCTTTTGCGGGTTGGCGAGTCTCTTGCGCATCAGAGTCTGCCATCACCGTTTACTGTCCGATGTGGTTCACCATCAAAACTTGCCAAGACACAAAAAAAAAAAAAACACCTGATGAAGATTGTCTTTTTACAGCCTATGTTAAAATCGTACGAGTGAGAGAACGAGAGACAGACACAGAGAGAAAGTCGCTCCGAGCTGCGTCCAGTCGCTGAGGAGGATCAGTGTGAGAGCGCAGAGATCACCGCGTCAAACTTGGGCAGGATTGTAATGATGAAATAAAAAATGCAATCCGAGTTAAAAAGCGCTCGGTCTCTGCTATTGGGCAGGTACAATAGCAAATAGGATTAGAGATGAAACCGCGAGGGGCTGTGACGAGAATAGACTCCAAAGAAAAAAGGCCGCGCAAGCGTTTTGCCTTCAGGCTCAACAGTAGCCTACGCACCCACTTATCATCCAATTAGATTAAAGAGGAAAGTGTCTCGGGGTTTTTGGGGGCGTGCGCGAGCTGCAATCTCCTGTCAGTAAATTGATAAACTGTCCAGGGATTATCACACCTCAACATGGAGCTGTAAGCAGTTTGGCCTATGCACAAATATTACGCAAATTACGCACATTTTACGCACTAATGCAAGCCACTGAAAACATATAAAACAATAATAAAAATGAGGCGATTTCGAGGTGAAAAGTAGTCTTATATGTAGCCTGTGTCTTACAGCACAACAAAGACAGATAACTGCAAATGATGTTTGTTTAACACTGTGACCTGCTGAGCACCAGCCCGCCGCTCATTTGTTGGATCAAATAGTCGATCATCTGTTCCACCTGGATGCAACAGGAAAGCAGCATGCACGGTGTACTCCTCCTGGACCGGAGCTCATTGACTTAATTTTATTAGTCAGGAAGTGATACAGGCTGGCATCAAATTGAATGCTCACCATTGTGATAAAGGCTTTTCAAATCAGCTTTGCACAAAAGCCTGCAAACCCACAGGGGCAGCAGGTGATCTAATGCAAGAGGATGACACAACAAGTCTTGTTTCTGTCACATATTACAATAATGCCACTGCTCGGATGCAGCAAATTGCATTTGTATGTGTAATGAGACGTTCATATGATCAAGTGTTATCAGATTAGATAAAGACACAAAATGAACAGGAGGGGTATTGAGTTTATTTAGAAGCTCTCGATCTGCCATTTTCCTCCGATGGAACCAGCGACAACAGGGAGAACTGCTATGAATCATGGACTTTTGAATCAAACAACTGCCCTCTGCAGTTTTTTGCCATTAGACCAAACGTATATGTTTCTAGAAAATCATAAAGCACTCTCTCTCTCTCTCTCTCTCTCTCTCTCTCACACACACACACACACACACACACACAAAGCAGGCAAGTAATGAGAAAGGACAAAGCTTTTTTTTGGATGTTTTCGTGTTTATCTCCTATAAGAAAACATTTGGCTCTTTAGTATATTGGTCAAAAATGAAAGAAATGTTAATTAACAACATTTAAGAATCCTCATTTAAGCCAATCTGGAGCAGATGCAGGCAAGTAATCAAATCAATTGAATTTGCTCAACCTACAAACATGCAGCCTGTCCTTTTAGCTCATGGAGCGCTCTCCAGCTCTAAAGGACAACACTGTGTTTTGTGAAAAGCTACTTGAATCCCTGCATAATTAGAGGTCTCATAGCTGTGTTAAAGACGGGGGTGGAGAAAGAGGCGAGCTGAGCTGCGCTTGCCAGTGCGAAGGGAGAAGCAGATAGCTGCCTTTTCATCAGATTATGCTCATTAAATGGAGATTTACACAACAGGCAGAACAAGTCAGAGTCGTCAGTCAATGTGCTAACGCAGACCCGTGTTTCCCCCTGTCACCTTTGTCATTTTAGTGGTTGTTGGAAATGTCTGGACACATATGGGGCTCATGTTATTGTTAAAATGTCCTCTGTCTGTCCGCATTTGGAAAATGTGTGGTCTGCCTGATTTTAATCAGATCCAGGGAGAGGTTTAAAATACAGAAGTTTTAATCTAAACATATAACAGACTCTCCTCATGAAAAATTCTTTATATTAGAGTCAGTGGATCAAAGTCTAAATGATATTGTATATGTCATCCCCGAGGGATCTATGCTTGAGCACTGAAATGCAAAAAATTAGAGCTTCACAGGAGATAATGTTGAAAAAAGAAACAAAAGATTTTCATTCCGACATTAAGCTGAATCTAATTTGTCATTCGGAAGTCTTCAAATACCAGTTAATTGCTGTGTTTGATCTGGTATCAACAGGTCAAACTGAATATTTATCATAAAAAACAAAAATCACTGAATAAAGTTTGATGATCCCAATACTAAACCTTTTAGGCAAATCTCTTTCACACCAGAACACAATTAGGTTAAGCAATATTTAGGACTTTTTGTACATATCTGCTCATTGAGATGATCAAGAAATGAAAATGCCTTTTCATCAGGAAACGTTTTCCCCTCAACAGACCAGTTTATTTATTTTTTAATTTTTTGTCAAAAAATTTTAGATGCATAGCTTTTGGAGAACGCACAGACACCAAGCTTTTTTATTTTCCTGTTTAAACAAAAACTAAATCAGTGTAATGAAACATGACATAATCTTGTATGGTTAGAGTATAAAAATCCTTTTACCTTGTAAATATTACGTGAATCTGAACATTTGGCATCAATATGGCCAGTTTTTATTATTGCAGCAGACTCGAATCTGACTTTTTCCATCATACATGTCTATTTTTTTTTCTGTCAGCGACTTAAAGACACATATTTATTATTACAAGGAGTCATCATAGGTATTGGCCATTAGTCTGTCTACCTGAACTCAGCTTGCTTATGTCGAGTAACACAATTTTACACATCATCAATATCAGCTGAATAACTGAGTCAATTATACAAGGCTGCCTCTTTTCATCTGAAGCACCTGAACAATGAAAATTATTTAAAATACTGTTAGCGGTGACAGGCTGTTAATAGAGGCGGTAATTCACTGCTCTTTCACTGAGAGGCTGCCTCGACGCAGTGCTGTCACTCTGTATAATGCTGCCATCTAGTGACAAAATTTGGTATTAATCTGCAAACAAGTGACCACACTTAAACTGCAAAACAGCATGTTTATTGACATTGCCACAACAGATTTCTCCTAACAGATTATTTCTTGATATGGTGTAAAATCACCTCCTCATTTTCCCAACAAGTAACTGCACAGCATTTATGGAGAATATAAGTGTTACAGTCCACCAACTCTAGAGGTCACTGATGTCAGTCATAGCGGCCGTCTGAAGGCACTGAAACGTTCAAAGAAAATCCTGATAAATATGTTTCAAAAATCAACTCACGTACGGCAACATATGGATCAGGTATGTAATTCTGACATGATTTAATCACCATATCTCAATGAGCATTGGAGGACAAATATGCATAAGAGGAAATAGCTCTAAATATAAAAAACTCATTCCGAGACATAGGGAGATTTAATCACACGTGACCTCATTAGCGTGAACTACTTTACACAGCAAATATTGGTGATGTTGAGGACAAATATCTGGAACTATAACAAAACTCTACAAACACAAAAGCAAATCTACAACAATGACTTGTGGAGTGTAACACAGCAGGCTTCGCTCAGATCGTCTCAGTGGTCATACTCCTTATCAATGAACTTGGCCATAGTGGATAACTGCACATTTGTTGTGCCCTCATAAATGGTACCTGCACACAGAGACAAAACAAAGCATTAGAACGGGTTCCTGCAACACAAAACAAGGTCAATTTGATCAAATTCCCCTACATGAGTCTGCAGCTTTCACTATCAGGAAACAAGGGGGCTTATTATGCAGTCTGCCGCTGCTCCAGCTGGAGGACCGGAGAGCCGAAATGATGGCGATGAAAGGAAAAGTGACATTTTGCCCTGACAGTTTCCTTGGCTGTGTGCTGGTATAATGGCACTCTGAAGGGGTCAGGCGGGGAAATTCCTGCAGAGTCTGATTACAGCCGCTGCTATCAGCCCCTCTCTCCACCCCTCTGTGGTCCAATCACACACTGCTGCACCTGACCTGCAGCCCGCATGAGTTGTGTCCTTTCCACAAGCTTCAGTTACCTAAGCAACAATCTGACAGTGTGCAAAAACAAGTCAGTGTTTGTCTGGTGGTGCTCACCGATTTTACAGTCTCTGTAGTATTTCTCTATGGGGTAGTCTTTGGTGAAGCCGACCCCTCCCATCCACTCGATGCACTTAGATGTGGTGAGCGTTGCAACCTGAGGAAGATAAAACACAGCAGGTATTATGATGATGACATGAAGACTTTCCTATGAGGAACTCAGTGGTTCCCAAACTTTTTATTTAAGGGAATCCTTAATCATCACCGAGTAAACTGATGAGCCCTGACCACTGACACATTCTGTAGATACTCAATGCATAACAGTAACAGTTTAGCACAACTCACAGTGAACACAATAACTGAATGAATCATGATTTTTTTTTATCTGATGATATTTCAAGAAATTTTTAGGAACTTCTTATACAATTCTCTTTGTAGATAATGTAGTTTCACATTTACAAGGGAAAAGCCTATGTTGCCTAACAGGCTTCTACTTTGACAAAATCAGTGTTTTCTTTGCCCTGTCATTTGGCCATTGTTAGGACCATTTGGCTGTTTTAACTTCACTTTTCTAATGCAGGATGAGTCTGTCAGCAGAGCGTGACGCTTTGTGATTACGACTTTTTTGGCCTAACTTTGCATCATGATGCCACCAGGGGGAGGGTTTCGCATAAAGATGAAAAATCAGCGATGCTCTCCGTACTTTCTTTCCCGATTCGCCGATTCACTTCTTAGCGACAGGTGACGTCAGTGTGAGCTGATTAGCTCACTGTGCTGTGACTCGCCTCTGCCAGCAACAGTGTGTCTGCAAGCCACACCGTCAGCTGGCTCGAGCAGTTTACTGCGCTGCAACTTTCCCTGCAACCATTTCATCTCATGCTAGAGCTAGTGTTAGCTTGCGAGCCCGTCTGCAGAGGTTATCTATTGTAACTTTAATTTAGCTTTCTTCAAAGACAAGAGTAAATGCTGAGACATAGGCCAAGTGTGTATTTAAAAAAAAAAAAGTTTTCTTTCACCCTTTAAAATCAAGCCCTCGTGGCTCCCCGTAAATCTTTAGTGAGCTCTAATGAGGGTTTGGGAACCAGTGGAAAAGATTTTACAACTTATTTATCACACTTACAAAACAGATGGATTATGAAGAGAGGCTAAGTGGATAAAACCAGTAAAATAATGTACAATTGATTCAGTAGTAATATTGAAATGAGAACTCAGCTTAAAAATACACACAATGGAATTACAAAAACAGGAAACAGAAATCACTGATGATAACAATATATGTTAGAAATACATAATAAGCTGTACATGACTGAGCTCACCTCTGCAGTGAAGTATTTGGCCATGCAAGCCTCCTTAATGAAAGGCCTCCCAGCTTCCTTCAGACGAGCAGCATTGTATGTCAGCAGCCGAGCTGCTTCAATCTGTGTTGCTACGTGGGCTATTTGGTGCTGCATGCCCTAAATTACAAAGCATCACCATAACAACCTCACTGAACATACCTGCCTTTCAGAATAATGTGAATAATCACAAACATGTCGAGTAAATGGACAGGATTTTGTGTCTTCACCTGGAAGTCAAAAATTCGCTTTCCAAACTGCATCCGCTGTCTGGTGTAAGGGATCGTGTTGTCAAAGCAACCCTGTGCCAGCCCCAGCATCTGAAACACACGCAGACAAAGTTAGTACAAGTTGTAATTTTAAATAGAGCACCTTTGTTTTCAGTAATTTAAATGAAAGTTACCTGAGCAGCAATTCCAATCCTGCCCTCATTTAACATTCCGATGGCATACTTGTACCCGTGGCCAATCTGTCCCAAAATATTCTTCTCCGGTACCTACAACAGAGAGCAGAGAGTCAGTGAAAGTTACAGGATGCTGTTTTTTTTCACATGGGGCGGGTACAGTACAAGGTGTCCGGCTGTACCTTGACATTGTCGAGGGTGAGCGGGCAGGTGGAGGACGCACGCAGGCCGAGCTTGTTCTCTTTCTTGCCGATCTCGAGCCCCTCTGTGTCCTGATCCACGATGAAGCAGGTGATGCCTCTGTATCCCTGTCAATCAAAACATACTTACGTGTATTACATCTTTTTGTACATTACTGATGCCTGAACGTTACACCTAATCTGTAAAACTGCTATTCCTCTCGTGCAAAACTATTTTGCGCAATATACCTGTACATTGTAACATACAGTTACATTGCACACAATAGCAGTTGCCAGGTGAAATATCATGTAAGATCGTATTTCAGCTTCTTCCCCGTCATCGTCTTCTTCTCTGTTTTAAGTGGATGTGTGTGTTTGTTGTACGTTAACGCAGCACTGAGCCCAAGAAAATTTTCCCAAAGAGGACAATTAAGTATATTATATTATATTGTCTTGGACCATTTTTGTGGTGTGAGATGATAAAGAGTTGGTTTATTTACTCATACAATGAAAAAATTTCAGTCTATGAGTAAAATGTGGATCTTTTTGGGGCTTACGACAGTTGGCAAGAACAGAAGGAGCTGCGGTTACTCACAGCAGATGGGTCCAAATTGGCCATCACCAGGAAAACACCTGCGTGCTCTGCGTTGCTGATCCACATCTTGGATCCATTGATGACGAAATAGTCTTTATGTTTCTCAGCACGTGTTTTTAGAGAAAAAGCGTCACTTCCAGACCCTGCTTCGGAGAGGCAGAAGCTCCCGACCTGCGCGACACGAGATATGATTAAATACAAGAAAACATGACAGCAAGTACAGCACAAATTATCCACAGCCACCCAGTGGATCTCTATTAGACCCTGAGAGACAGCATGTCAGAGTGCTCACCATGTCGGTTGAAAGTCGGCTGAGGTACTGCTCCTTCTGAGCCGGTGTACCCAGTTTGGCAAACAGTGTGTTGATCAGAGTGTTCTGGATGTCACAGAGCACGGCCACAGAGGCGTCCACCTTCGCCAGCTCCTCAATGACAAGGATGGAGGAGAAGAACGTGGAGCCAGTGCCGCCGTACTGCGTGTCAATCTCAATGCCCATGAGCTGTAAAAGAGCAAATCAGAGTAACTGGACAGAAAGGAAAGAATGACAGTGACTTCATTCTAATGGCACCTATAAATGAATTACATACACCCTGTTCAAAGAGAGACTTGATCACTTCCTCGTCCATGGCAGAGTTTTCATCCATCTTCGACACAAATGGAGCGATGCGCTCTTGTGCATATTTTTTCACTGTCAAAAAAAAAGGCAGATGTTCAGTGTTTGAGGAGTTCCTGCTGTGCATCCGGCTGTCAGCAGCAGTGCCTGTCAGCAGCATCCCAGCTCACCTGCTTCCCTCATCATGCTCTCCTCCTCTGAGTATGTCTGAAGGGGCGGGAAGGAGACCACCCCAGCTGCCTGGTCTGAAGCCATGTCTGGAACAGGTCTGTTGGACAGGCTTCTCCATGCAGCCCGGCATGCCCCCCATGGTCGAGAGATCTGTCTGCAAGACTGAGAGCAAGGTAGACAACTGTGGAAATTCCTATCCGGGCATTTGGGAATATGCACAGTTTGAACAGAAGTACCTGACAACAATTTCGGCCACCATTCCCCACAAACGGTCTGTTAACTGATTAAAAGTCTCACTTAGTGCTAGCTATAAGTTGCTTTTCTGTAGTTTGTGTTCTAAAGCTAACATTTAGCCGTTATAGCGTGTGTCGTCACATCAACATGACACATCCAAGTCACGTAACTCAATGATAATGGGTCGACGTAGTGGAAAACACATTAAAATCTGCACAAAAATGCTGAAAATGTAGATAAGCATGACCTTTTTGTTCAGACTCACCTTAGAGAAAATTCTGACCAGCGGGGCAGCCATGATTTGTTACGAAATGTTTACATGTAATGCTGCCTTCTCGTGCCCCTTGTACAAATCAGACACTCAAATGTTGTGGTCGTGTATCACTGGAAGTTAAGCAACACAATTACTGAACTTCTAAGGTTAGGCTTCCTAGTGGCAAATACACGAAGTAAGGTCTTCTTGGTCGTCTGAAAAACATAGACTTTAAGACATTTCAGTTATTTAAGAAACGTCCCAGGGAATGTTTTGAACGTGTGTATGTCATTTAACGTTAATTCATTTAGTTTCTATAGCACCTGAACGCAACAGTGGTGTTTGAGGGGACATGGGAAACAAATGTATCGGAAAAACGGAAGCGTTTACTTGCTAACAATTGGAATTGGATAATAATTTTCCCGGGCTCAATTTTCCCACTTATCCTTGTTTACTGATGGTGCTACTTACCTAGACGCCAAAAGGTGAAGTCTGAATTGCTTTGAGGATGATGTTCGATGTTAGAAAGGTGTTAATATTTATAGGAATTACTGTGCGGGTCGAGCTAGCTGGGTAACGTTAGCTAGCATTGTTATGAATAGCCATGATACGTTAGATACTGTCGGATACGAGCAGTTATATGGGGAAGCAAAGATGTCACACGTTTGGGTATTGACTGAGATGCTTTGTTCTCCTTTCCTGGTTTAATAGCTACGAAGCGGTACAATGGAGGAGATAAAGACCGAGCCGGTGGATTTCGTGAGGGAATTTCAAGAATACCTGACACAGCAAACCCAGCATGTCAACATGATCTCAGGCTCTGTTTGCGGAGAAAAGGAGTCAGGGGAGCCGTTTCAAGCCGGTGGTGAGGAAATGCTTACATTTGAAACAAAAATATCTCTAATATACACAGAGCGGCGTCTGAAAGTCAGTATGTGTTTGGCTTTAGTGGCCCCCAGGAGTGAACAGAATGGCCTGGATCCTCCGTCTGTGGAGGTGAGCCTGCCGATGGAGGATGCGACCGACGTCCAGATGGACGGCCTGGAGAGGACCTGCGATGGAAAGTACAAGTGCAGCTACTGCAGCTACGCCAACAAAGGGATGGCTCGATTAATAGAGCACATCCGCATACACACAGGTGTGTCATCACACCACATTCATTCACATCACTAACGCCATAAAAAGTCAGGGTAACACTTTACTTGAAGCATGCATTTATAATGCATTACTGACATACTTACAATGCGTTAAAATGCGCCCATAGTGCTTTGTAATCATAGTTATAAGCAGGGTCCGGGTTAACCATAACCACTTATAACATTGCAAGTGTGTTCAGCATGTGTTATATGTTCATTATGAGTTCTAATGCTTTTAAGATGCATGCTTTATGGAAAGTCTTACCAAAGTCAGCCATCTTAAACACTTCAGGTTATCAAGACACACTCCTACAAAATAAATAAATAAAATCCCAATCAGTCACTACATTACAATTGGACCACATATACATCAGCTACATGTTAGTTTCCCATATAAGCTGATGTATATGTGCTGCCAATAAATCCACCTGGTGTGTATGTGAGAGTCATGCAAATGCAAAATCATGTCCAAAACAAACCTTTGTGACTCTTAAAGAGTACACAGCAATATTGGGAAAAACCTGTTATAAATTACACAAAGTGAGAAAAGCAATCTAGTTTGTCAGTAACAGCAAATATGTGTGGTTAATTAATTTTACTCTGCCATCCAGCCAAGTTTTTCATCATTAGTGTCACGTTAGTGTTAATTAACACTGCATCCCAGGATTTTATATGGTTAAATAATGCAAGCAATTCTGACTAAATACCAAATGCAAAGTAATTAGGTCCCATTTATCTCAAAACAATTAACTTATGGAGAATGTCCGTTGAAATTGCAGTTATGAGCTGACCTACATAAGACAATTTAGGATGAAATGTAAGAAAATTTTCTTGCTATTCAATTTTTCTGCATCATCTCACCTTGTTTGTATAATCGGTTGTGCATCACAAATACTTGATCGACTCACTGCTTCACCTGTTTACTCTTTCACAATAAAGTGTGTTTGTTATTGTCTATATTAAAACTCCATTTATTTCCTCTCGTGATTGTCACCCAGGAGAAAAGCCTCACCGCTGCCAGCTGTGCCCGTTTGCGTCAGCGTACGAGCGCCACCTGGAGGCCCACATGCGCTCGCACACGGGGGAGAAGCCGTACAAGTGTGACCTCTGCACCTTCCGCTGTAGCGACCGCAGCAACCTGTCGCACCACCGCCGCCGCCGCCACAAGCCTCTTCCCACGAGGGTCGTCCGCTCTCCTTTCTCCAACAAGAGAATGTTGAGCTCCCTGCAGAAGAGGACAGGCTCGCTGGGCTACAGCAGGCGACTGCTCGTCAACTTCAACCCTCCTTCCATGGGACTTCCAAAGTCAGATTATCTGAGTGACTTATCTCACAAGATCCACCACCATTTGAACAGCAGTGAGCATAGGAATCTTCCTAAGGTAGATGAGAATGACAGCCGTAACAGAGGTGCTAATGGTTTGACTTGTAATAACCCGCTGGACCAGCTGTCTACACTTGCCGGTCAGTTGGCCGAACTTCACCCCGAACCTCAGACTCCTGCATCCCCGGACAGGAGGTCCTTAACAGAGGAGAAGCCAATCCTCATACAGCAGGTCTCAAGCGAACATGCTGCATTATGTTCAAACGGAGTCCAGACTTCTCCACCTGTTAAGAAAGAATCTCTCACCTCAGGCCGTGGAAGTTGCAGTCCTGTTCCCAGCCTGGCCTTTGATAACAGCACACTGACTGCGAGTGTTAGCAACAGCCAGCCCAGCACACCCGCCACCGCCATGACCACACCAGAGCAACAACTCTTCCATAAATGCCAGCATTGTGACATTCAGTTTGCGGATAATATCCTTTACACCATTCACATGGGTTGCCATGGCTACGAACATCCATTCCAGTGCAATGTATGTGGTCACCTGTGCATGGACAGATACGACTTTGCATGCCATTTCGCCCGTGGACAACATAAAAAGTGATTCCGGGCATTGTGGATGCATATGGATTCTTAGAACCTTGTGTTATCAGTGTCCTACAAGTACAACATCTAAACATGACATTTTATATATTCCTTAAAGAGACAGTCCGGAATTTTTGACACAGGGCCTCATTTTCAACCTACCCCATCCTATTCCTATTGATGCAAACCAATTTCAGCTCATGCAGTGAGAAGTTTCACCATCCAAATGCAAGCTAATGCTAATGCTAGCCAAGTCAATAGACCCAGCAATATCCTCTGCCAAACTGATTAAACACTCCACACTGCCCTCAGAGTAAGTCGAATACAATGACAGTCTATTGAGGCGAATTTGAGCGTTCATGAAATAATTTTAGAAGTCAAACTGCGGCTGAATGTCTTTAATTTGTGGCTTTGATTAGGGTTAATGGCAACAGGATCTGTGAACTTGTTTGTTTCCCATTGCAGCTAATCCTAATTAGAGCCACAAATGCAAGAAATTTAGCTGTAGTTTGACTTCTAAAATTATTCTACGAACACTTGAAATTGCCTCAAGAGACTGTCGTCATATTAGACTTGCTTTGGGTGCAGTGTGGAGTGTTTAATCGGAGTTTGGTAGTGGCTATTGCTGGATCCATTGACTTGCGCTAGCATTAGCTTGTATCAGTTTGAACAGTGAAACTCTGTACTGCATGCATTAGGCTGAAAATGGTGTCCATCAGTAGGAATAGGTCTGGGTAGGTCGAAAATGAGGTCCTATGTCAAAAAAATTCAGGAATATCTCTTTAAGTACAAGTTACAGTTTACTGATCCTTTTTTATTTTATACTCACTAACCGCACTATACTGCATACATTTGCAACGATAGCTTTTCCTGTCAGTTTTGGACCGATGCATACATGTCTAAAACAAAATTGTGCAATATAGCAGCTCTGCAGTAAAACACAAATTAAAGGTCATGGAGTGTGACTAAGCTCATCCTACAGTCAGTATTAGATCATGCATTTGACCACTGCTTGTGTTGGCAATTTTTTATTACTTTGCAATTAGTCACCAGGTTTTCACTCAGCTCCCACAATCACAGTGGATCATGGTATCTCAAGCTTGAATGTATTTCAAGGAAATTTTGGAATTTGCTAAATATTTCTTTCAAGTTTTTCATTCTTAGATAAAACTGTGTAATAGGTACATTTTCTTTGTTTAACTTGGTGCCACATTGGTCCACAACCTGGAGAGCAAGACACTGTGTCGATGCAATTAAATCTGCCTTTTTTTTTAAACTTAAAGGAAGATTCTAGTCATTTATTTTCATTCAAGACTCTCCCCAGGATTTCCTTTTTCTCCTGATCGAAAACACCCACAGCTCCTTTCACCACACGTTCCACATCGATGTCCTCTCCTTCAGTGAATGACGCGTCCCGAAGCAGCCGCCCCCGCAGGCTGTGTAGAAACGTTGCTTTGGATTCATTGAGCTGAGCAGCCAGAGACCTCATGTGCTCAGGAGGAACTTGATTCTCTAAAGTTGGGAAGACAGAATCGGCATTTCATTGGGTTGCAAATAAACTGAGTACATGCCGTGTGTTGTTTAAATGATGCGAACAGCTCACCTCTTGCAGTCTTCATGGCGTCAGAGATGAGCCGTCGACAGGCCTGGTCAGCCTGGTGAATCACGCTAGTGGCACATTTCAGACGGTCGGCCTCCTGCAGCAGCATAAGAGCACAACACAAAGATTCCTCTGATCACACACAAGTCGCATGTTTAAAATCCACTTTTACCAGATCTGACGGCAGCTACATTCACACACTTTTTGCTCTGCGTTATCCTCAACCGGGCTCAACGGGTTGCTCAGTGCAGAGGAGATCAACTCCATCACCGTCTGGCTGAGAGGAGGCCATACAGGAAGAGAGAAGCACACAGGCAACAAGTGAATATCTGATTTATCATGTGAATGTCAGCAGTAAGTGTGAATAAATCTTTAGTCTTTTGTCTTACATGTCACATTCGGATAAACTGTCTGTGGTGTTGAGTGAAATGCTGTTTGACTCCCATGAGTTCTTCTTCGTATCTGGAGGCTCTAAACGCTTCACCATGTCCAGTATCACCTCAGAGGGAATGGGTTTGGACCTGCTCTGGTTTCTGCTGATGCAGCACTCCAAATCACAATGCAGATACACTTGGCAGAAACCGAGTGAATCTACAAAGACAGCAGACAGATTATTCATCCAAGGAAACATTATTTAAAGAGCATATTAGCGGTTTTGCCTGTTTCACCCCTTAGCGTAACCAAAGATGGTCAATTATTAACACAAGATCCCCCACTGCAGACTGTGCCAATGGTGTGAAATGGTCTGTACACTTTCCATCTCCTAAGTGGGCGGAGTCACTTCTCCCATGGAGACACTTAAGGAACCACCATCCCTCTGCCTCATCTGGAAGTGTTATGACGTTGTGTGAATGGATTAAAGCAGATGGATTTTGCATCACATGATATTTGTGTGATGAAAGTTTTAACTTTTTAATTCATGGTTTCACCTAGAAGACCATTTAAATGTTTGTTTATGTTCATTGCGAAGCAAGGCAGGAAGCACCGGTTCCCAAATTTCGCGAGAATGTGTTGCTGAGACAGAGACAGGTCTCAAACAAAGTTATTTTTTTCCTGACACGGGTGTCTGAAAAATGTCATTTTTGTGTCAGAATGTCCAGAAGATGTGTGTCTCGAGAAAAATGGGTCCAATGTGTATCTGGGTGATGGCAGGGCGAAAGAATTGGTCATAGTCTGTGATCATGTTCATTTCTCCCATAAGAATGAATAGAATCAAGCTTCTATTCTCCTAAAGGGGCGGGGCCGTGAAGAAACCCATGTGACACTGATACAGGAAATGAGCAGTCAGTGAGTGGTCTTGCTTTCTATCAACCGTCTCTGGTGTAACACAGATTTTTACATGAATTTCTTGCCGTCTGTTTAGCCATCAGTATCAGTTTTCTTCAGTAAAACAAATGAAGTTGCAGAGCCGTGAAACTTGCCTGGAATCCATAATTCATCATCGTAAACTTGCCTTTAAGTCTGTCAAACTTATAGTTTTGTGTTGCAAGACAATGGTGCATTTGAGTGTATGCAGGGGTCTCAGATCTTCCGAGATTTAAATTGTTTTTATCAGTATGAGGTTTGTAATCAATATAAAAGCTTTAAGACAGAGTGCTTACACTTTCTTGCAAGTTGGTAAACTTCATATCTCATGCTCGGATAGTAGAAGTTGTCATCCAGGATAAAGACGAGTGGTGCCCGCTCAGCCTCAGCCTCAGCTTCAGGCTGCAGTAGAGTTTGAATGCACCGCTCCCATGCAGCCCCGCTGATCTGACAGCTGCCCACCGGCTCAGTCAAAGCTTCATGTTTCTCCAGGAACTGCTCAACACTCCGCAAAACTGCCTGTCTGTGCAACTTCCAGTCAGTGTGCTGAACAGAAAAAAGACAGTTATGGCTCAAAAGTAAATATTTATAGATCTGAACCCCAGAAGAGGAAAATAACTTGTACTTCACAGTGCATGTGTGTTGTTACTATTTGTTTGGTGGTCTATATTAATAGTGATTGTTTGCCCTCCACGCAGCGCACTCCTGACATTTAAAAAAAAAAAAAAAAAAATTAAAAAATGTTATTTTTTCTATTGCTTTTATTTTGTTTGTTTCT